>JACXGK010000940.1:59976-83791 GCA_016801125.1 Novumbra hubbsi
CCCCCCCCCCCCCCCCCACTCTCTGTCTCTCTTTGTCTCTGTTTCTGTCTCTCTGAACTAGTGTTGGTTTTGAGTTCAGTTCTAACAGTATTCAGAGATAGGAGTTTCAAAACCTGTCTGATTGGCAATCTTGTCTAGTACAAGCCGGTGCTCGGTGATGTAGCGTCAGGCTTAGCCCAATAGTGTGGAATACTGAGAAATTGTCTGCACCTGCTGCAGATACCTGTGGCTGCAGGTGACTGGAAAGCATTCATTCTGGACCGGACAAGGCTTATTTAACAAAACTTGTTTCTAAATTGTATTAATTTGTTTCCTTAATCTGCACACGATACGCCATAATGACCAAGCAAAAACATGAAGAATTTAAAAACGTTCTACAACTTGGCTGTGATGAATTCAAGTGATTGGACATGATTTTGAAAGGCACAAATCTGTCTATATAAGGTCCCACAATTGACTGTGAGCTCTGAGATAGGATTGTTTTAATATAGATCTGGGGAAGAGTATTAAGAACATGTCTGGAGTATTAAATATCCCTAAGAACACAGTGACCTCCATCATTTTTAAATGGAAGAAGTTTGGAACCACCAACACTTGGCGCTGGTCACCCGGCGAAACGGTGCCATTGGGGAAGAAGGGCCTTGGTCAGGAAGGAATGGCTAATCTGACGAGCTCCAGAGTTAGACTTTAGAGAAGGGAGAACCTTCCAGAAAGACAACCATCTCTGCAGCACTCCATCAATCAGGCCTTCATTGTAATAGGCACATGACTGCCTGCTTTGAGTTTGACAAAAGCTACAAGATTATCTGGGATGATGAAACCAAGATTGAACTCTTCTGCCTGAATGCCCAGCTGAAAAACCAGGCACTGCTCACCTGACCAATACCGACCCTACAGAGAAGGGTGCTGGCAGCGTGATGCTGTGGGGCTGTTTTTCACTGGGAGAGTAGTCTGCATCAAGGGAATGATGAGTAGAGCAAAGTACAGACATTCTTCATGCTCCAAAGTGCTCAGGACCTCAGACTGGGGTGATGGCTCACCTTCCAACTGGAAAACAAACATAAGCACACAGCCAAGGCAACACAGGTGTTATTGAATTTTCCGTAAGTGGCCAGGCCAGCACTTAAACCCGATCGAACATCTCTGGAAAGACCTGAAGAATGGAAGAAAATCCCTAAATACAGGTGTGCCCATTTTATTTTTCATGTGCTTTCTGCTTGTGGGGACCGGTAGAAAGTTTCTCTTTCAGGTCAAATTGTTTCTTGTTAATATCCTAGTGGTTATTTTCGGAAGCTAGATACTTTGTTTTTGGTTGTGTCTGAATTTTTGTAATTCTTTTTTTATGTAAGACTGCACAAACACACAGTGAGCTTTTAAACAAGACACAATACAATGAGAGACAGATGCAGTGTGATTGTTGGCAGAGATCCTAAGTCTTGTTAAACCCACATGCAACAGCAACGTGTCCCAAGGCTCCAGGCTCATATCCCTTTCTTATGAATACAGCACTCATTTCATGTAGCAGAGCGCCTCCCTGCTCCTAATCAGTAGATGGGTCCAGTTTGACGATCTCTCAGGTGCTGTGCCAGGATCTGACACTTCCAGTTACCGAACAAACACTGAAAGAACCGGCACGACGTCAGCGGCTTCAACTCAAAATCAACTTTCTCTCTCTCTCCTCCACTCATCCTCTCTACCCTCCCCTCATCCCTCCACCCTGCCCCCTCTCTCACCCTCTTTTCCCTCCAGTCCATTTCCAGTGTTCTACAGCAGTGCTACTAGGCCAGCTGACGGCTCTACCGTATCTGTAGCCATCAGAGGTGTGTGAAGGGTTAAGGGGGCCTATCTGTCTTCAGTCTGGCTGTAACTTCACTTCTAAAGGCTTGCAGACAAGCTTCTTGCCAGTGCTTGACGCTTGTGTAGGGTAAAGGAGGCTTGCCCCAAGACGTTGTGTTTGCTTGTGTTGGGTTACCTTTGGAGACGGTAAACGTCCGTGACTGTTTGCTGCTGTTATCCAGGCTTATCTCCGAGGATAAGGGATGTTTGCTGTCATTACAGGAAGAGAAAGAGGACTGAGAAAGGATAAATAAAAGCCTGTAGAGAAAGAATAAAGAGAGGGAGTAGAGTGAGAAAGAAAGAGGGCAAATAAAATGAAGGGAGGGAGATGCTCTGTTTCACAATGATCCTGCACTGCCTAGAAAGGTCAGACATCTGGGATCCATCTTCCAGAGCTTCTTGCATTGGACGCAACATTCTGTGGTGCCAGCCGGCCCTCATCTACCTTCCTATCGCTCACTTTTCAGCCCCTCGATCCTTCTCTCACTCGTGGAACTTTCTCAAGGTCTCTGAACACCTCAGTCACATTGAACCATTCCTATGACGCGGGTCACAAGGGGTGTGCTCAAATACATCGGGAGGTCCGGATGGCGGTAATTTTACCCTGGGAATAATGGGGGTGCACAAACCTTTCACCAATCACAGTATCCAGACAGAGGTAAAACCAAAGACAGCTTGAGAATAAATCGTGTGCACCAACTCTCCAAATAACCAAATATATATATATATATATATACCACAGTCCATCACAAATGGTGGCCATACAGATACTATGGCTGTTTAAATAAACCATGATTGTATCCTAAATAAACCATGATTGTCTCTCTGCTTCTCTTCCATTCCTCCTTCTGTCTCTCTGCTTCTCATCCATCTATCTCTATCTGCTTCTATTCTAACCCAACTTTTATCTCTCCTCCAGCTCTGTCATCTGCCGTATGACATCAAGGTACTGAGTCTAATGGCTGTCAGTTAGCTGTCGCCCCCTTCTGTAAACAATGGTGATCTTCTGCTCATTTTACAATTAAAGACATACCAGGCTCCATTATGGTCTCGTTGTTGTAAAGCCACCTGATTCCCCAGGAGATATTGTCTGTTCTACTGCAACTGGAGGACTGGCTGGGTTACTGCTGAAAACTATTGAATAGAAATGCAAGAGGATTCATATGGACCTGAGAGGAAGGAGGCCATGTGTCTGGTCCAATAGCGGAAACCTTCTTGAACAGTTAGTGTTGGCCCAAGTCCAGTCCAGGAATATTAACCTGCTATCCCTTGATACCAGAATGTTTTTTGCTGTGTGTGTGTGTCTGTGACCTACATACCTCCTCATATGTCTGCATGCTAAGTCTATCAGATAACACTGTAGTCTTTCTCTGACCTCCAGGCATTACATACCCATTTTCAGGCTGTTAGAGAATAGACAAAGTTATTAGGGACCATTTTTCTCAGCACTCTTTAAATGTTTTGTGTGTGTGTGAGACTCTGCATTGCCTCTGCTTTTGTGTTGCGTTGCACATTTATGCTTTGTTCTCCAGCCCTGGCCGCATGCAATCAACAAACTGAGCTCATTCTCCCAGTTGGAACAATGGAGTCAGTGCAGCAGTACACAGGCCAAAGCCCCTAGTCACTGAGTTCATAATCCTCCTCTCGTCCAGTCCCGTCAAGTTAATATGCTGCAGGAAGGTTTGGTTGTTTTCCACCTAGATACCAAACTGTACAGTGCCCGATCTGTCAGGGGTGTATCAGTTTTACTATTACATTCGCAGTTTGTTTTATAGGACCAATAGCATACTATTCTGTTAATAAAATATCTTATACTGGCTTGCTGTGGGGCTTTTGAAGGTTTTAGCAAAGTCATCCATTGAAATAAAAGCTTACATGTAAATTATGTGTATTTATGTGTGTGTGTGTATATATATATATATATATATATATATATTCCTCATTGGGGAGTCTTGGATAATGTGGTGTTATTTTAGCTAACTTGTGCATACATTTGCCTATGTGCATGTACACTATGTGGGCTTTAATGTGTCTGAAAACACCACTTACCTTTATTTATATGAGCCAGCCATAGTTCATTTGAAACCTCATGAATGTCAAGGTGCAGTTAGTTTGGTAAACTGAGAGCCTGCTCTCCAGTACTTTGTGATGGAGCCATATATTCTTGGGATTAAATCACTTTACCAAGGTATTAACAAAGCCAGGGAGAGATCTTGTGCAGCCCTCATGCAGTATGTTGCTAGCAGGATGGCTATGCTCTGTTCAGCTATACCACAGAAAGATATCTCTATTCAGGGACAGTTTGTAGCCCCAGTCTCTATTGCCTCTAAAGTATTTATGGAGATTGATATTTTGCTTACTGAAAACAGTAAAACGTTCTATGCTGATTAGCTATCCACTTTTCAGGGGGAGTTAGCAGCCTTGATACATTATCATTTAAGATATATAGCTATTCTGAGTGTTTATACTCTCTGGTCGGAATTGTTGCTCATTTACACTTGCATAGTTGTTAGCTGTGGCAAACCTACCATAGTTTATTTTGAAATGGAGAACCATTTTTTTGTCTGATGTTTTCCATCAGGCAGTAGGTGGGCTAGCAGACAGAGAGACAGGTCCTTACTGTTCGCATGATACTGTCCAGCCATCTGTGCTGCTCCACAGCCTCGACTCAACCATTAGAGTAATCACTGCAAGCTGAGGTCATCTGTCTCTGTGTGTTTCCTGGTGGTCCGCAGGCAACACACACACACACAGTACATTATATGGGCACACACTCAGAAGCACAGACACACATGCACGAGCACGAGTGCCCAGTCAGACAGTGCCCATACACACACACACACACACATAAAAACAGAGGAAATAATAGTGTGAGTTAGTACTGAGTGTGTAATCAACATGTGCTTTTTGCCTAAAGCTGGTTTGTACACCTTGTATTTATACATTGCAGCTGGTATCCTTTCTCAATGGCCCTTGATACACTGCAGTAAAGGGAAAGTAACGATGTGTTTTATTTCTATCACAGACAATTTATTCCTCAGTTTTTGCCCCCTGGCAATGTGTTCTCCGTCTCAATCCCAGTCTCTCTTATGATGTCTCTCTTTTATTGTTTGGTCTTCTTTCTCTCTTTTTAGATGATTAGTTTTGAAGGTGAAATGTATTTCCATTCTTGCTTGATATTGGATTTCAGCTGCTCAACAGTTTGGGGATCTCTTGTTGTATTTTAGCCAGTTTTGCACCCTGAATATTCTACTACAGAGCCATGCTGTTGTGATTTGTGCAGAATCTGGTTTGACATTGTCTTGCTGAAATGAGCAAGACCTCTTCTGAAAAAGACATTGTTTGGATGTGCAAGTCACCCATACCATGTGCACTAATACACCCCCATACCATCATGGATGCTGGCTTTTGAACTTGAGAAGGTGGCGGCGGTTCTGAATCTTGCTTATATCTGGTTTCTTTACATAGTAGAGTGTTAACTTGTGGATGCAGTGATGTACTGTTTTTACAGACAATGGTTTTCAGTAGTGTTCCTGAGCCCAAGCCGTTATTTCCGCTGCAGAATTGTGTCTGTTTTTAATGCAGTGCCGTCTGAGGGCCCAAAGACCACAGAATATTTTGGGGATTATGGTTTTTACAGTGTTATATAAATGTGCAAATAGTTGTATGTAAACATTACAAGGTAAAACGATTAAGTGTTACTTTCACAATGTTTAAGATTTTGGCAATGGGTCCCAAAATATATTGCAGTCTATTTCCTAACAGATGGGTGGATGTGTCATGTGATTTAAAATGTATTGTGGGTCTACATGATCTGAGGGAAATATGGGTCTCTAATGGTGTCTCACATTTGGCAGGAGGTAAAGGAAGTGCAGCTCAGTTTCTTTTTCGGGCTGTGTACACAGTTTGTCTTCTGTGGAGAGCTACGTCTTCCTGTGTTAGCCACTTTCAATAGGAAGGCCATGTACAGACTCAGTGAAGCAATGCTTTTATTATAGTTTTTGCATCATAGATACATATCTCTCTAGATTAAGCCTTTATTATGGAAGGTTTGAGTGTTGGTTTCTTAAGTGAGTGTGAATTCTCTTTGTTATTTGGGTTTTTGCTTTGTACCCTGAAAATACTTTTGTGAAGTATACTTCATGCAGTCGGTCACAAACGGAAGCTGCAGCGGTACCGCACAAACCCAAAGGTTTTTTCCTTTTCCTCGTCCTGTCTCTTTGAAGAGCTCCTGGCAAGGCTTTCAAAGCCTCAGGTCTCCTAGTGGGTCTCTAACATTTGGGTTAAATGCAAGACAGCTGGCCAGAGTGGAACAGCGAAGAGCAGAATAGGGTTGGCTTGGTTGTTATTATGCAGGAATAGAATTGCTTTTGTTTATCTTCTTAGTGTTTTAACATTTCTATAATATACAGTACGAGTATGTGTTTGTGTAGCTTAACCTGCGAAATGACTGCGACTGTCCCTTCATTATCTAGTTTGAGTGAAGGCCAAATGAACTGAGTAAAACGTTTATTTTAAAACCATTTCATACAAATGACAATGATCAACACATTTTACACAACGCTAATAGATGAATGTGTTTACATCCTTCCACTGTGTTTGTCTTCAGTCTTCTGAACATATAGCACATACTTCAATCTAATTGAGTTACTGACTTACTGTGTTGTGTGAATTGTCTTGGCTTCAGCAGCGGTAATGTCCTATAGGAGACACATTTTCCCTCACATTTTGCTTCCTGGTGAACTCTTGTTTCGCATTTCCATTGTAATCATTCAACCCATCACACACCTCAGACTTCTCCCATTGAGGGCCGTTTGTGTCGGAAGCGTTTGTCTGAAGCAGTGCTGAGCGCGGCTTCCATCATCCAGCCATTCAGCCACAGCTTGAGAAACGTTTTGCGCTGAAGAGTTCCCCCAGTCCCCCCCAATCACTTCCGCAAACCCACTGCGCTTTTCCTGGGAACCTCCTGAATGCTGTAAGAAAGACCCCATTGTGGTGTGGTGGGCCACACTGGACATGTTAGAAAGGAAATCTCAAATGACACCTTAGTCTCCAACTTTACATTCTAGTGCAGAGATTTTCAAACTGCAGGTCTAAGGAGCCTTGAGCGCCTGCATTGTTTTATTCATTACAATGCCTTGCAAAAGTAATCCGAGAATTTAATTAATTACAAATTATATATTGATGTCATGTTTAAATATTTCGATCAAAGATCAAATCTCACAATGATTTATTGTTAGGTAACATTGGTTTTATGTTGAGAACCAAACCGTAATATGCATTCTTTTGACCCCTGTCAGAAGTGAAACACACTGTTATAGTTGGTATAGTATATAAAGAGGAAAACCCAGTCATTCAGGTACAAACCCAGTCGGCCAAGTACCACTGGATGCAACCTGTGTTCAGCTCAGTATTTACAGCATACTCAGAAATAATCTAGAATTAAATGTAATTATTCAACTGAGGACTAATAATGTACGTGCACACACACAAAGACATTTTGGAAACCTGACATGGAACTATGCACGTGCACCCTGCCGCTTCACCCTGACGGCCTCAAGGTCTTCACTGTATCAGGCCAGCTGACTACACATTAAACATTCCAGCACTATGATAATGTTGTACTGCCCTACAGGACCGTGGCTTGAAGTGGTACCGGTAGGGTGGTTGGAAGGACTCGTGAGGTCCGGCTAGAGAAACGGAGTGACCTTTTTGTTTTCAAACTGACAATGGTAGAGTTGATGAAGCCCAGGGCCCGGTGCCATGTGATCCACCTGATGTCTGGTGAGAACCTCTTGTGGTCCAAGGGAGAAGGGCTTGGGGCTCTCTGAAGACCCTCTATTGATAACCCAGAAAGAAAGGAGATCTGTTTGGCTGAGAGCTTTAGTTGTTCAGATGTTCTGAACAAAGCAGCTGGATCCAGTAAGGGATAATACTCCCTTTAGACATCCAAACACAGTCTCCCACATGGTGTCAGATGTCAATCACGTTTCTTCCGGCACTCAGGAAAGCCTATAGATAACATCTATTACAACAGCAGACCTATCCCACATTCTGGAATTGTGCTCTAAAATGCTCTAAAAAAGAACTATAAAAAACCTGCTGCATTTATTGGATTTAGGACCTAAAATAATGATATATTGTAGCCAATGGGAGTTTTATTGGAGAGCATTGATCATGGACCTGGCCATTATGTTAGAGTGCTTCTCCTTTTAGCTGTTCATCCTGAAATGGGACAGTAGGGAATGGCTCAACAGCCATTAACAGAGTAGACTGGTAGTGTGGTTTCAAGCATGTAGTTTCTCATTCATACAGAGCAGAAAGCTATTGTATTTCATAGGAAATCAGAAAAAGCTGCAGTGAAGATGTCCATCTCCCTGGAGTGAAATCATCCATACTGGACTGCGCGCAGTCATCAGTGCAGTATTCTAATCTACAGACATTTCAGTCATTCTGCAGATGTGTGTGTGTGTGTGTGTCAGTCACTCTAATGCATATTGTCTCTTGTTTCTCCAGGTACTGAGAGCAGTGTAACCAGGTCTGAAAGGAACTGTTATTCTCTGACTTCCCTCAAGACAGCAGGTTAGTACAGCATGTATCCACAGTCTGGTTCAGAAGTGGGATCTATACAGTCCATCTGAAGTCACAGTGGGAATAGCCTGGGTTTTAGTGTGCACTACCATGTACTGCGAGTCCATTGTATTTAGAACCAATCAGATTAGGAGACCTAATAATATCTGTTGCATAATATTCCGAGCGGGCTGTGTACAGTAGCTGCCCTTGTCCATTCCAACAAACAGAGCCTGGGTTTCCTGCCTTTGTTGGGATTGTATTGGGTTCCTGGCACCTGCCCTGAGCCTCCGACCTGGCCCCCAGCATCCTATTGTGGCCCCAGGCTGTTGTCCGACCCACCTAAAGCGTCAGGCTGGATGTCGGGCAGGGTCACCCTCCATAGTGGTTCCTACACACAGGGGTTCCTAACGTACTATAGCGGAACATCCCTTGGGAACCACTGTACTGAAACAATGACACCTACAGACCCCAAACGACATCCTCCTGACATCCTCCTAAGTTCACGGGCCTCCTCCCCTGACATAATGGATCCATCAGCCCTGTCTATTTATTATGTGGACCCGGCAGGAATTGGGGTGGGGGCATGTTTTTCCAATGTGGAGGGAAAACAACAGTGTGAGTGATACTGCTGTGGCCTGGATGGACCACCTGGGAAGGTCGTCTCAATGAGGAAAGACTCTGAAACAATAAACAGAATCAGAGTGTCACCGGCCCGGACTGAAGGGATGGGGGGGTGGGTTCAGGGGCGGGCGGAGGTTTGGGTCCTGTTATCTGGAGCAGGTTAGGGTGCCGTCTTCCTGTCTCCCTGTGTACATGATCACAAACACCGTCTGTATTTATGGGGGGGGGGGGGATGTTTTCTGGAAGAGTTTGAGCCGTGACATTTCCAGCTGTTGGCTCCAGAAAACCCCCCTGAAAATGGCTTTCATGTGCATGGTTGTTTTTCTGTATCTTGGCATATCGTTTTGCCCTGAGGTGGTTGGTGGGGTGATGAGTCACTCTGGATCCAATTGAGAGGACACAATGGAGGGCCATGTTTTTGCTGTAGTGTGGCATGGACAGGACCTGTGTGTGTGTGTCAGACACTACAATGAGACCAAGAGAGGTAGTCTTCCTCGGTCAAAACAGTAACCACACACTCACTTCCCCTGATCCAGCCAGACAATACCTACACACGTTCCCTTTCTCGCCTGCTCCTTCACTCTTCTGTCTCCCCTTTCTTTCCACCGCTCTGTAAATGTGTTCAGCTGGAGGGATTCATGGCACTATCACCCGATACCTTTCTGATTATAGGAAAGCAGAGGTCTGGGCCTTTGTACAACTCCCTTTTCCTCTGAGGGCCAGGCTTACTGTTGATTGGAGCAGAGTATCAGGTTTTCCAGGGACAGCTTTGCTAACACACACAAACACACACACACACACACACACACACACACAGGTCTGCCCTGAGGGCCGTAGGTCTGAAGCGACCAGCCGGGTTTCTAGCTAGAAAGAAGTATTTAGCTTTGTGTAAGTGGGGATATGTTGTAGGGTCAGTTACCCTCAGGGCAGTTGGCTTGGCTTAAGCTGCCATCGCCCCCTGGACAGGGCCTTTTCAGAACCATACTAATCCACCCCGACTCCCTTTAACAGAAGAGGGTTTGTCTGGTGATGTAGGGAGAAGATTGGGGGGTCTTCCTCGTACTGCCGTCATGTGATTGGTTATAGGCAGGGTCCTGCGCAGGGGCGTGGGTAAGGTTGCCCAGGCAACTGCCCTTATGCCCTCCTTGACTCAAGTTGCCCATCCGAGGGTGAAAAGTCTGGTGGTTTGGCCCATTTTTCAGTTCAGAGCAATGGCCCCTCAAAGTTCTTGCGCATGTCCCCGGTTATATGGGTGCTGGATATGGTGTTAAGAACTAGTGGTAAAGCCTACAGAGAACGCCGATCAGACGGTAGGTTTGACCAAATTCTGTTTGTGTTGCCAGTATTTGTCATAGCTAGTTCACGCTGTTAAAGAGTTTATTCGTTTGGTTGCTTTTTTCTTTACATCTTTCCCCCCCTGTGAATGCCCTTCTAGTTAACATTTCCTATGTAGATTTTGGCTTTGTGCTGTTGGTTGTTGTCTTGCTCCAAGGTGAATTCCTTTCACAGGGTCAGGCCAGGGTTTCCTCTAGATGTTTGCCTGTGCTGAGTTTTATCCCATGTATGTTAATTCTGAAAATGTTTACAGCAATTTACCTCTATTTGTAAATAAACTCACAGTGGTTTATTAGTGGTTCATTACGTCATACGCAGAATAGTTATTTCCTTAATCTTGACATCATCTGAAATGTGGGTTTTGTTACTTTTACCGGTGAGTCTCCCAATTATTGCCTGTTGTTTTCTTCATGATGAAGCTCCCTGGTCTTTGTGGTTTTATTTGCGCTTGACATTCAGCACTTGACTGAGGGCTTCCAGATGTTGTATGTATGGGGATCAGGAGAGCTCATATACAATCTATGTAACACGTTTTGTAATTTTGGAAGGCCAAATGTGGGTCTTTAACTAATATAGACTTGCCTCAAGAAATAATTACGCAGTGGCTATATTTATAACTACAACACTGAACTGACCTCTCCACCCCTCGAGGTACCACGCAGTCACAGGTGGTGTAGCTACAGTACCAGTTGTGTGTGTGTGTGTGTGTGTGTGTGTACATGTCCTTTAATCCTCTCCAACGAGCCCAACGAGTACAACACAATCTCATGCTCTGAGATCACGAACGGAGGGATGAACCGGAGCAAATGTCCTTCTTTGCGGTGAAACTGAAACAGCAGAGATCTTTCCACATGATGGCTGTCCAGAACATCCCTCCCTCACTCCCGGGCCGGGCCTGTCCCTCTGCCGGTCCTGGTGGGCCACCCACGTGGACGACTGCAGACTTTGAAACGCCACATTTCTTTGTTTTGCAACACCCTGTTAACCCCCGAGGCGCTGGGCTCAACAGGCAGGGCAGTGTTATGGTCAATATGAGGAGAAGCACACACACACTACTCACGGAACCCCCTCCAAGTCTCTTTCCTGTGCTATACTTGGGTTTTCAGGCCCCCCCACCCACATATTTCAAACAGACACACACACACACACACACGTGGGAGGAGAAGAAATAGGAGGTGTTGAGACCCCGGTGACATCCCAGTTCCCCTCAGCTGACCAAACACCTGGCAGAGGTGAGCTCCTTCTCACAGTTGCTGTATCCCACGGTCTGAAGCCCCTCAGAGACTGTCACCTACACCCACGCTGCAGCTCTCTCTCTGGACAGACTGGCTAGCTAGGTACCCCCCCCCCCCCAGTGGTTAGGTGGAGAAAACAACATGTCCACACAATAAAAAATAAAGTCAATTTCAGCAAGTAGTTGAGTTGTTGTAAGAGCGCTGAAACGGCACACTAAGTTCCCGCACTTGGGACGATACGTGTCCATCCACGGTCCTGCCTGTGATCCGGGTCCACTATGTACCGTCATGTCTGAGGGAAATCCGCAGAGCGGTGGGACTTCCTCTCCTGCTATTGGTTTCCATAGGTTCTCTTAGGTTCTCTACAAACCGTACTGTACTTTGAATGACAACTTGAACTCAATGAACACACTTTTATACATTAGCATCTTCCACTTTTACAACGTGTGTGTGTGTGTGTGTTTGCCATATTACTGCATGGCCTTGGAATGGCCAGATGGTTCTCTGCTCTCTCCCCAGAGTACACTCCGAGTGTGTTTGTGCGGGTCTGGTTCCATGCGAAACCCCAGCAGGTGTATACCGGCGAGGATGCCAGTGGATCCGTTCAGCATGGTACAGCATGGTACAGCATTGTACAGCATGGTACAGCATGGTACAGCATGGTTAGCTATTCTTGGGTCTCAGTCATCCTGGAAATGAAACGTGCTGTGTACTGTCCTCCACGGTGTTGCACATATGACCACTTGTCCACAGGTGTTGTGGCCTCCAGGGGTCCCAGTGTAAAGGAATAGTCTGAGAGCGCAGTAAGCTGTCATTAACATTACATGCCCTGACTGGAAACTCCATAGACCCTGAGCTGTCTGTCCATCACCATCCACTGGGATTTAAAGGGCCTGGATAACCTCAGTAGGCCTGCTGGAGGCCGAGTTGGTGTAGAGCCCACAGGAACGGCCCTGATTAAAAACACATGTGGATGTGTATAAGCTCAACAGAGTCAAATGTGAAGCACGTCTGGGGATCTGATGTCGGCCTTTAGGTTAGGAGAGAACGCCCTTTAGTGTGACTTCCATTTCAGCAGTATCACCTCCGCTTCTTCATGGTCTAGATGAGAACGTGCCATATTGCTATATAACACATACTACATTGCGGTAGCTCATCTTCCATGGGAGATTACAATAGAGCACAGTGTTCAGACTGCATGGATCCGCTGAGCGTCCGTCACCCTGTCCACTCTCTCTCCTTCCCCTTCTGCCGGTCCGCTTGGATCTATGTGATCCCATTGATGGGGTCTGTGTCCGGGGTGAGGAACGTCCCGCTGCCCGGGCAGTGTGCTGGCGTGGAGGGGGTTCCGTGTGGGTCATGAATGCGTGGGCGTTGCCATGTTTAAGGTTGCTGAGGTTATTCGTGTACCGTCTCGTCTAATCGATTTCCCCCCCCCCCGTCTTTGATGTGAAGGCCTGCTCAGTGTCTCGAGACCCGCGGTCTGCTAGGAGGAATCGCCCTTTGACCACCTAGTGGCCCGTGTCTCACGCAATCTGTCTGTAAACTGATACGCCGTGTCAGGCTAGCTCCACCACCAGCGAGTCACACACGGAGCGCTATTCCGACCCGCGTGCTGCTAATCAAAGCTCCAGGGGGGCCACAGCAACATCTGATGGACATTTCAGCCGCAGCGAGCTAAAAGAAAATCCACCAGGCAGGAATTTGAGGAGGCTTTTTGAAAGAGCTATTTTCTGCTGAGAACGGCAATAAAAGCGGATCAGCATCAATGTGCTACTTTAAACTGAGACCACAATGTAGGGCCTTGAAAGCAGATCATTAATGTCTCTCTCACACACAAACAGCCCGTGGATAGATTGATCTGGAGATCAAAGTGAATAGATTATAGTACCAGACATGGTGAACTGCTCTGTGGCTTTGCTATCTGAAGTGAACGGTGTTCCTAACACTCTTCTTGACTCCTCTCTGAAAGCAGCTCTTATGCACTTTTCTTACGGTCTAAAACAATCTCCAGCAGCTTGTTCTGGTGGATTAGAAGAACCATTGATCTAACCCTGTCTTTGCAAAGGACGCCCTTCCAAAACTGGCCAATAGAATAAGGCCTTGGTCATTTGTCTTTCTGTTCAGCCACTGTACTTCCTGGGTTCGTATGGAACTCATTTCTGCCCCTGTCACTGAGAACAAAGCAACTCGACAGTTTCTGCCGTGTCCGTGCGGTGGGAAGGCTTTCACTTTGATGTCCAGCCATTGCAACGTCGGTCTGGCTGAACAGGGTTGCTCTCGGAGTGATGTTACTGGAGGTGGTGAGGAGGTGTAACAGGACTGGGAGTGCTGTTACTGGAGGTGGTGAGGAGGTGTAACAGGACTGGGAGTGCTGTTACTGGAGGTGGTGAGGAGGTGTAACAGGACTGGGAGTGCTGTTACTGGAGGTGGTGAGGAGGTGTAACAGGACTGGGAGTGATGTTACTGGAGGTGGTGAGGAGGTGTAACGGGACTGGGAGTGATGTTACTGGAGGTGGTGAGGAGGTGTAACAGGTTTGGGAGGGTCAGCCACCGTATACTGCTCATTAGCAGTGGCACAAGACACTCAAAGCTTCCATATCGGTCACATATGTTTGCAGGAAAGGCTTTTGTTTTGGCACTTTGTTACACACACACAACCCAGGGGGAGGCCATGTGCCGCAGTTGTTTTAACCCAGATTCTGCTGAGGTATGGTCGCCATGTGGAGCCTCTCAGAGGTGTGGCTCTGGTGTCTGTCTGACCAATTAGGGCAGACTGGAGTTTAGGGGAGGGGATACTGAGCGGGCTCTCGGTGAGCATTAGTTAGTTGTTAGGTGTGTGTAGAGCAGCGGAAGGACCACCAAGGCCTCTACACTGACGATGAGGATATCGAACAGGTTAGGCGTTTTTATTTGACTTCTTCATGACAGGAAATGACACTAAGGCTTGTTTAGATTTTTTCCTTATTGGCTGTTCTTCCCAGCTCTTACGAAGGTATAAGTAATGTGTTAGAATGTAAATATTATGTTCCTCTTCAGAACTTTAATGTCTAAGTCATAATGTAACTCTTACGTTGCCCTGGGAACGGTTGTCATCATCATTTCAACAGCTCTGTGTGTCCTCTGTTCTTGTGTTTACTCCAGAGGTAAAGAGGGTTTCTTTCTTCTCTTACTCATCCTGACTCATCCTGATGACCCAGTAGTAGACCGTTGTTTTCCATTGGGTCTCCAGTAGCCGGTCATGTTGAAGTCATTGGAATGTCTTATGGGCAGTTTATTGGTTGCCACAATTGTTGCTTTATAGAGATGAAAACCACACTGAAATACCTTGAATACATGAATACATGACAGCCTGCAAACAATTTATTTCTCACGAAAACAATAGCAATTTAAAAAGGAGTGAAGTGAGGTTTGAAGTAAGCTATGATGCCCAAAGCCTACAAGATGTGAGAAAACGTGTCTTTATTTAATGAATTTGCCCCAAATCCTAAGTGTAGATGGATATAAAGGAATGTGACCAGACCCCCAGCCGTTTAGGGAGACCAACCCCTAAAGACCTTATCTAATTGGATTAAATGAATGCCAGTGTTGCTGCCACAAATTCTTATTAGGTGTGTGTGTGTGTGCGTGTGTGTGCGTGTGCGCATACGGGCTGGGACAGTTCTACGGCTTGAAGCTCTGCCTGCTCTTTCTAAATCCAGTATAGATTCATTTCCCAGTGTTCTACCTCTATCACTACTCCTACTGTACGGGCAGCTATCATACACACAGGCGTAAGAGACCTTTGGCATTAGAAACGTAACTCTTCCTCCATGTAGTGCCCTTGACCAGCACACATGCCCAGACATGTCCTCCTGCTTGCTTCTCTGTTCTGCAATCAGGCATTCTGCTGGCTGAGGTCAAGTGATCTAAGCTTCAAAGTGGGTGAGTTGACCCCACTATGTACCTACCTCCAGCTGTTTTAGATTGTTTCAGCATTTTAAGTGTTTTCAAACATCTCTCAGCGTGTGTTGGTTGTTTGGGGGAAGGGTGATTCTGTCCGGTCAATGAAGAATTATTGTCTGCAACTGTCCAACGAATGTTTTGATGTTAGAGCCTTTCCTGTAGCGCTGTTTGAACTGGAGTCTTTGAAACACTAGCATCAGAAGAACATCCAGAAGGTTCTTTGTCATGGGACTGATTCTAGGAACTAAGAGCTTTGACAACGTGATGGGTGTGTGTGTGTCCCAGTGCCAGAAAGGCTGTTGTTGTCTTTAGGACTGTGTGTAGGGGTAGACGTGTGTGTGTGTTTAATTAATAGGGACATTTGTAATTTCTAAAATAAATTCTGATCTTCCTACAAAGGGATGGCGGTCTGTGTCTGTTCTTATGACCTCACCAGACTTGGACTCGCAACACCCACACACACACACACACACACACACACACTGACTAGTCGCCCAAAGACCTGAGTAATGTCTCTAGTGGACAGAAAGTAGGAAAGAGCGGGGGAAGAAAGGCAGGGGATGTTCCAACAGGATAACGGGTCAAAGTGCCAGAAATTCTGTCACAGTATTATCTTTCGCACACACACACACACACACACACACACACCAAGCCCCCTAAGAGTCTGAACTCATAGCTGAGCAGCCGTTGGCTGATATCCCCAGCCAGTCGTCTCCCCGCGGGGGACTGGTGAGTTGTCACACCACCGGGCCACTGCCCCCAGACCACAGCCCCCAGACCACAGCCCCCAGACCACAGCCCCCAGACCACAGCGCCCCTCCCAGGAAAGAGATTCCCATGAGCTGGGCGGGGACGAGAGAGCCTGGTGGTTCGGGGGATGGAGGATGGAAGAACGGTCTGCGTGTGGGACCATGTCTCCGCCAATGCTAGACAACGTTCTCCCTGCTTCGCCCACGAGTCTGAATCCATGGCTGGAGTTTTGATGTGAAACGCAGCGCCAGTTAAAGTGAAGCCCTGGTCTGTGGTGTCCTTTCCGGCACACTCGGGACTGTGTACGACCCCCGAGGCTGTACAGGATCCTTAAGTGTTTTCACGGCTCTCTGCGAATGAATGAGCGTGCGTGCATGTATTCAAATGCGTGCGTCTGTGTGTGTGTGTGTGTGATGAAGTGCAGACTATCTGAACCTTTTCGAAAAGTTCCACGCTGATAAAGTCATCATGAACTCAGCTCTTCTACCGATCCATGTTAACTATTCCCAATGTTCTCATCTTCTCTCCTGGGTCCAGAATGTCACCTGGGAGGATCCATTCAGCTGACACATCAGTTATAGCTGCCGGAGGGAGCTCTGGACCCACTTTCTCCCACAGCGATAAACAAATCTATTTAAAATGTGTATTTCGAGGTGTGAAACATAATATCTGAGGTTTCTGCTTAACGCACTTTATATTTTTTATATATATGCTTCAGATATTTTTGGAACACATACTTTCGTTGGGAAATGTATTATTTGGCTTTTTTCACATCTAAAATTGGCAACCTATGTTTTCTGATATGGCGTACCTGAACTGAGAACGAGGTGGTGACTACCTGGTCGCTGACATCATGTCACCTGCCCTCGCAGAGGACAGATTGGGATGTCTAAGCTTTTACATTTCTGTCATTTACTGCCGTATGGATATTCTGTGGCATTGGTGTGATTTATTACATGAATGGGATGGTTCACATGGAAATGTGTCTTCAGGTATACTTAGGGCAACGTAATGGAAGACACATGTCGGTTTAATACCCTGGCTTTTGAAGTAAAGCCAATGAGTTTGTACTTTCATTATGTCACGGAAACCTTTCATCTTGTTGCAATGGGCTATCTCTCCCGGCTCTCTAAACAGTGTCGGTTATACATTGTGTTATTTGTCTGTTGTAAACTTTTCATAAAAAATGTCCGCCTTTATTGATTTAAGAAAAACATTTTGTGAAACCAAATCTCTCTGGGTTAGCTGTTTGTAACTCTGTCTAAAGACGCTGTGGGGGATGTCTCTGCAATATGATGTCTCTGCTTGTTCTAGCGATAAGGCAGTGTTGGTCAAAGGTGTGTTGGAGCCAGACTCTGTATGCATGACGACGGAGTTGTTGTGTGACTGAGGGGTGTTTTCAGCATGTCCAGGTCATCACGTTATCTGTGGGGCTTATTATGCTGTGTTTCTCAATTGGCCATGTCATCACGTTATCTCCGTTGGGCTTGGCTGGACAGTCGGGCTGTGTTCAGCTGCTAACTCCAGGTCAGGGTCAGGGGCTGTGTCACCTGACACTTGTCGTCGTCCCGAGTCTGTTTATACGATTTTCAAAGACTCAATCATCCCGCCGCTCTACAGGTCCTCCTCCGCCCCCCACCTCCCCTCATCCCAGACGGCTCCTCCTGTCACTGACGTTGTACAGACACCAGTGATGAACCCAGAGTAACGGCGCTCTCTTACACACACGCTTACACACACACACACACACACACTTCTGGGAAGTGGGTGGAACTGGAACATCTACAGGAGAAACACAAACAGAGCGGACTGGCTCCTTCAGACATAAATGCCCCCAGAGAAGAGGCTGGTTCAGACCAACACTGACCAGCACTGACCAACACTGACCAGCACTGACCAACCAAGGCTCCGTTGGTTATTTTATTTTGGATCTGCTATGGCACTAAGTAGCACCGCAGGGAAGTCTGTGCAGAAGGACAGTGTTAATTATCCAGTCATGGGTTGGGGCTGATTGAAGGTTAACATTTGACGGCGAGCACTTAATATAGCATGTTAAACAATGAGTTTTGAATGGTCTGCCCTTTAAACGGCCATACCTGATCTTCACACAATGTTTTTTTTCCTCTCCTCCTTCCTGCTGTCTGTTTCTCCCTGTAGGTGTGTTGTTGGTGAGAAGCCAGCTGGCTGGCCTTGGAGACACTTCTTCACTACCATGTAGAGTATAGCAGTGAAATAACGTGAGACAGACGGCAGAGAGAAAACCAGCCACTCCAAGTACCCATTACACACACACACGGTTGGATAGAGAGACTGTAAGGACCCGGGGCGAACAAGAGGTTTCTAGAAGTAGACAGAACCACACCGGTACCAGAACCAGGAAATAATAGAGAGAAAGAGAGGTTGGTTGTAAATCATCGACCTCAGGCCCCGCCTCTCAACCAGGTCCTCCTTGTTTTCCCTGAACTGGAGCTGTTCACTGTCTTCTGCACCTCCGTCCGAACAGGACCACCTCCTCCACCCACTCCCCCCTTGTCCTGAGGAACCCGAGGACCTGTAACCTCCCAGAACCACCACCCCCCCCCTTCCCCACGGACTCGTCCCCGTCGGCGATACCGCGAGCCGCTCGGAAAAAGGCGACGTCGCCACAATGTGTCACGTGATCGTGACGTGTCGCTCCATGCTCTGGACTCTGCTCAGCATAGTGGCGGCGTTCGGCGAGCTCATCGCCTTCATGAGCACCGATTGGCTGGTGGGCTCCCCCCGGACGCCGGACGCCGCGCTGGGCCCGCACGGCGCCACGCCGGCGGGCGAGGCCTACCGGCCCACCCTGGGCATCTACGGGCGCTGCGTCAAGCTGCCCCATCGGCCCGGCGGCGTGCTGTGTGGGCCCTACGCCGGGCACTTTGGGGAGATCGCCAGCGGGTTCTGGCAGGCGGCCGCCATCTTCCTGGCGGCAGGGATCCTGCTGCTGTGCGCCGTGGCCTTCATCTCGGTCTTCACCATGTGCTTCCAGAGCGTCATGAAGAAGAGCATCTTCAACGTGTGCGGACTGCTGCAGGCCATCGCAGGTGAGGACGTCAACACCCCCCAGACCCGCGCACTGGGCTAATGTGTTTTATTATTGTTATTATTGGTAGTTACAGTCCGCACCTTGCTTGGTACCCCAAATGAGAAGGGTTGGGGTTAATTGGAAATCAAATGAAATTGATTGGCTGTAAGGTTAAACGCTCCTAGCCATCCGGGGCGTACGATGCTTACGCTACAGGTTCTTGGGTTCTGCGGTTCCCAGCGCAAGGAAGCATTTTGACACAGCTGACTGACTGCTGACCCCGTGGAGTTGAGATAGGGGCTTTAGGGGAGGGGAATGTTGTCCATCTCCACAATCTTCAGTTTAAACATTTACTAGCTAGAGCACTCACACCCCACTGACCACAAACAACCACGTGTGTGTGTGTGTGTGTGTGTGTGTGTGTGTGTGTGTGTGTGTGTGTGTGTGCACACAGCTTCCCAACAGTGCATTGACTCTCACTCCTCTCTGCAGGTCAAGGGTCAGGTAACCCTGGCAACCTTTCGCCTCTTTTTGAGGTTGTTGCCATTTAGTTACTAGGTTCCAGATATTTGTCCTTATGAGTCAGCTGGGTATCCTTTTACCTTCGTTTGTATGTGTTTATGTATGACTCTTCAAGCACTGTGACTGGTTGTAGTGAATTATGGGAGGTACGAAGTGTTCATTGGAGAACTAGGTAATTCCTGAACTGTATCTGAGCCTGCATCCCGATAAAATCTGAACGGAAATCTTCCAATGTTCTCTGTACATAGTTCAGTTGGAAATGCCAATGTTGAAGTCTAAGTGGTGATGTCTAGTAAGAAATGTTTTACAAAACAAGTCATTAGTGTTTGGGTAATCTATAACCAATCAAAGAATCTACTTTCAAAACTCACAGTGGTTAGATAATATTTGCATTGTAGAATTCTAGGTAGTTTAGAGTTCAATCCACTGTCACTGCTCATGTGGTATATTAGACTGAATGTCCCTGTAGATACTGATCTACTGTAATCCCCTTAAAGTCATTCCTCACAATTGTTTAAGGCATTTTGTAAAATGATGCTACTAGTACAAAATGGCTGTGGTCATTCTTCCACTGCTATTTACCACACACCAATGTAACGCATGCTGAGAACTAAAACCGTGGCGGTCTGTTGTTACTGTGCTGAGACTGGTCAGAACACCAAGAGGAGATCCACAACCTCCTCGGTTAGAAGAACAGCCATTGGTTATCTGGGGGTTGCCAGGAAGAAAGTGAGGGGAAAACAGACGTATACGGGGGGGGACATTTCTTTCAACCCGGTCTGAACTGTCTATAGGTCATTAACCCATAATGCCCTAGCTACAGGAAGAGATAAGGACCAAAACACACAGCCACACCATACCAAGCAGTGGTTTGGAAGTCCTTTCTGTGGTTGTTGTTTGCCAGATTTCTTTCATATTGACCATTTAAACTTCTCATTTCAAAAGAGGTCTGTCATAACTTTATCACTTTATCCCTCTTTTTTCACTCCTCTCCTTCTCTCCCTCATTTCAGTCTTCTCTCCCCCTCTATCTCCTCTTCTCCTTCTCTTTCTCCTTTTCTCTTCTCCACTGTCTCTCCTCCCCTCTCTCTCTCTCCACACTCTCGGTCTTCTCTGCCATCTGACTTCACTCCAATCATTATTTCCACAAACACTGTCCAGCCGGTACTGTGATGTGACCGTAACTGGGATCGGGTAGCAGATGTTTTAGGAAAGGCTTGACCTTAGAGGGAGACATGGTGATTCCCGTAATCACGTCATCTTGCTGGATTCATTAGACTCATTGGACCTGCTACACACTCACCAATGTCATAATGGACAGGTTTTATCACTGATACTAATCAGTTGGAGGTGTCATTTACCAAACCAAGTGTTTAAGGCTTGAGCCTGCTTTAAGACAGTCTGAGGTACGTCCCCCAGGTTTAGTCTGAGATGCTGAATCCACATAGTTTTTAATTGGAAGAACTTGTCAAACTTGGTGTTTAGAAAGACATGTTGAAGGACATTGAGGCTAATTCTATGACCTGTCAATGTTTTTAAATTGCTGATTTTAAGATTATGATTTATGTTTTAATTAGAGAACTCCAATTTGTTTTATGCTGTCTGTTTAGTTCTGAAATAGTTACTAAAAAGTGAAACATACGTACGAATACACATTTAAGGGGTGTTTTTACATCAGTAACATACAAGTCATGTCTGTGATTTCATTAGGAACCATATATGGAGTGGAATTCTGATTGTGACGTTTGACAGGCACAGACAGACAGCTGGTAGTTAAACTCTCTCCAGGTGTACCGCTGGCAGGGTCATAGTATACTTTTACTACCGCGCCATTAACTCTCCCTTTCAGTTCCAAGCATCCAATCAACCAGAGGATGGTACCTTTAACCATGCTGACTCATCTGTCATACTGTCACGTAGATGACCTTTGTCCAGGCCACTACCCAGTGATCGGAATGTGACCGTGATACCAGTAAACCAACACAGTACCACAATAGAGATAGTGTGACTACCTGCTACGAGGAAGATGACGAAGAACGTTTATAACAGTGTGATCACGGAACACAGATCGAAATGTTTCTACTGTGGATTCAGCTGTAGAACCGACGTTATTCTGACTACCGAGAAGTGTTGACAATACCGGTGTTAGTGGGTGAGACATAGAGTGATGCAACGGGGGAAGAGAGAACGGCAGAGAGCATTTCAGGAAGGAAGAGGGAGTTAGACGATTAGGTGAAAGTAGGGTTGGGGTGAATGAGAGTGCATCGCAGATAAGGCTAATAGATATGAATGGAAAGTCCGGTCCACGGTCACGGTCCATATTACTGGAATCCCACACAATGCTAATCTTTAATTGGTCGAATCCGCGTTGCCTTCCAAAACAAACATTTGTTATTTTCCAAGTGTTTTCCAGAGATGTTTTTTTTTTATAAACAACGGGGGACCATCTCGGTCCAACGTATGTTAAATACAATATGCACTTGAGTTATGGACGAGCAACGTGCCTTTGGAGAGTATTAGGACCCGTCCACATTCTCCACGTTTTGTTGTTATAAGCTTCATTGATAATGTATTATAAATCCATACATCATTTTGTCATACATCTACACACAACACCCCATATCACAATGCAAAAACACATTCTGGGAGACTTGGAGTACACCCCATGTACGTTCAGATCTTTTGTCGTGACACTGCAAATGGTATTTCGATCACCCTTGATATCACTGGAACTTGATTAGAGGACGTGTACGTGCATGTCTTTGGACATGCAATCAAGGTCCCTATGTCACCCCACCAGCCCTGGAGATCCACATCTACCACCTCCTCGTGCAGAATTGTCTGACACCCCCTAACTGGACAGCTGGTAAAACCAACATTGTTCTGTCCTCACCAGGGTCTGGACCTGACTGCAGTTTATGGCACGAAACCACAACCCTTCTGCCTTAAAGGCCTTGCACGCACGTACATCGCCAGAGTTACTGATGACAGTCTCGTATTTTAAACCCAAAACACAAAGAATATCTTTGTATTTCAATACCAGGCTGAGGTTGAATTATTTAAATTTGGTCAATCAATGACAAGATTTGGCACCGGACACTGCAGGTTTTTTTTCCAACTTCCAACTCAACACTTTTTTTATTTTTTAAGATCAATCGATTTATGTTTTTCAGAGAAGCTGAAACCATATGAACTAAATATTGTATATCCTCACTGCAGAAGTAGTAGATAGAGAGCATGGCTTTTTTTGCCTTTTTCAGGCAGGGTTAAAGCAATCGGCTCTTTCAAGTAAATTGAGCCAAAAGGAGACGATTCAGGAAAAAGAAACATGAGTTGCGCTGTTCGTGGTTGGCCCGTCAAATGATCACATGACCTGAGCTGCTGGGACTGCCAATTGTATCGGCTTCATCATTTGTTGAAATAGCAGCAGCAATAGTTTAGATTTATCGAAAACCACACATTCCTCTTGCAATGGAAGGGCCAGATTTGCTATTCAAGGTAAAAAAAAAAGAAGAATTTTCCATGCCTACATTTTTTTTATGGGGATATGATTAAAAGTGTTGAAATTTCCTGCCAGTCAGTATTTGTACTATTAGTCAAACAAAAAATAGTACAGCAGTAACAGGATGTATGGGGCCCGTTTAGACCGTAGTACTTTATATACGCTGGTATATAGATAGAAAACTTGTTGCATTACTTCGTCTGTTACAGTAAGGACCTAGAGAAGAGTTGTAGGGCATGAAGCATGTGGTACTACAGACCAATGGTTAATATACAGACCATGATACTACAGACCAATGGTTAATATACAGGACTGCATGCTAAAAACAGGCACCTAATTCATATTCATTATGAAAATATTTAGTAGGATATTAAATTAAGGTGTTGGGGGTTGTGGAATTAGGACCATCCCTGTGGATCAACAGAGCTGATCTGGCCTTCAAGGCTAC
>JACXGK010000941.1:0-35329 GCA_016801125.1 Novumbra hubbsi
TGCTGATCACATGAACAATGCTAAAACAAAGTATCCCTTAATATGCTGATCACATGAACAATGCTAAAACAAAGTATCCCTTAATATGCTGATCACATGAACAATGCTAAAACAAAGTATCCCTTAATATGCTGATCACATGAACAATGCTAAAACAAAGTATCCCTTAATATGCTGATCACATGAACAATGCTAAAACTCATCCATGATGAATGCGACAGCGCGCCACTTTAAAAGGAGTCTGTCTGCAAGCTTGGCGCGGACTCCCGCTGAGCACAGGGTTTTCATGTTGTCTTCAGTGGGACCTCATTTCAATTCTGGTTGTTTTTTGATCCAGCCCGCCGGGACCAGGAGGACATCCAACCAATGACAGCGATGTGCCATTACTGCAAGAGAAGCCATTGTTCCTCTCCTCTTTCCACTCGGTGAACTTGGCGGATTAAAATGGGCACTGTTTCATGTGTGGACTGCCGGGAAACGTGGAGCGGGAATGGCCCCACTAAGACCCACTTCGCTCGCTCCTCAGCATATGGACGAACGGGACAGATGCACAAACCGTGCTCCTTCTTACGTTGTAATGTGCAGTTTGGAATGCGTTTGACCCAATGTGATGTGCGCAGCACTATTACCATTTTACATTCCAAAGATTCTGTATTCCATACAATTTCATATCTAATTTATGTCAGGCAACCCACCGTTTAGTGTTGTTTTGCGACAAGTAACAGACTAGCAAATCAAAAGAGCATAACATAAAATGTATGATAAAAAATAAAAAAAGCCACTCCTTAATTGCTGGAAAATGTCCTACCCACAGAACAAACATCGCTCTATAGGTACGCTCTATAGCAGGGCTACCAAACCCTGTTTCTGGAGATCTACTGTCCTGTAGGTTCTCTTTAACTCTAATTTATCACACCTGATTCTAATGACTAGCTGGATGAAAAGCATAAATCAAGTTGGTTACAAATGGGGTTGAAGAAATAACCTTCAGGACAGTAGATCTCCAGGAACAGGGTTGGGTAGCCCTGCTCTATAGGCAAAACACCAAGAGTCCATTTGGCACATCAGTAGGTACTTTCTAGCAACACAAATTTGTTAACTAGATCTTATTTCTTTAACTTGACTAATAAAACACAGGCACTCAAAAACAACAAGCAATGTCCAGGGACAGTCCAGAGAAAGTCCATGATACTACATGGTACATCATGGTGGAGATCAACAGGCATGCATGTTGTGATTCATTTGAAACACGCCCTGAAAGATGCTTCAATAGACGCCTCAATGAATGTGAGGTAGAAGATCCCCAAGTGAGAAAACAGACGCTTTTACCTTTATCAGTGTCACTCTTCTGTCTCCCCTCGTGCATGATGGACACCACCAGGCGGTAGAAACAGTTGAGGAAGGATGGGGCCGCTTTCAGCATCACCTGGGCACGTTCCAGAAAATGTCACACATCACCTCAGAAAACACAGCATTCCTACAACACCACAGTACTTATTTAGAAACTGATTTTCAAAGCATTGTGAAAAATGTAGAGGATCCATGTGATGCATGTGTGTGCATCTGGCTTTTGGCTGTGGTTTGGAAGGTCCTGTAAATGTCATGCGAAAGTCTCTAAACTACAGAGAAATACTAAAAAAATAACCCAGCATCCTCTGCAATGTTCCTATGAGAAATCAGTCAGCGAAGGTAATCGTTTCCATGCAACCTCCAGGGCTAACGCCAAAACGGTGCCCCTCTCCAGAGCACATCTGCTTCCACTTAAGCACCCCTCTGGCTCAGACCAACAGCCCTTTCCAGACATTGATTTTGAGTCTGAGAAAAGGAACCGTTTCGTGACATACTGCGCGTGGCAGTCGGATGTTTCTCTTGGTTACCATCCCAAAAAACACCTTGAGTTTCAGGTAGATACAGACTGACATAGGTCTGGCCTGGGTCCAAGGTTGACGGAGCATTATAATCATGGTGAACGGGGGTGAAAATAGACACTTCTTTGGGCAGTGTGTGAAAGGCTGAATAACAACGCAAGGCAACTTGGAGGAGTAGCCGTGTCCACTACTTACGCTCAGATGTGACTGACCTACACCACATCTTACAACACCCGACACCTACAAAACGTTTTGTAGCAACGTTGTTGTGAATTTAAGAGTAAAACAATTGATGCAAATTGTGATGCAGAGAGATTTATTGTGAACAAGACAATCTTTCTATGGTTCCGTCTATCCATCTGCGGACATTGATTTTTGCACAATATTATCTATAGTATATTCCCTAGCCCAGGGGTGGGCAAACTACGGCCCGAGGGCCAAATGCGCCCCGCGAGGCTGTCCCATCTGGCCCACGGAATGTAATAAAATTATTTTGGGGGGAATTAAAAAACCAACTCACCAGCCCATTCTTATACATCTGAGTCAGAATTTTAACTATTTACACCTTATATGGGATCTACTGTACATATGTAATGTATGTTTTAACTTTTGCCCTTTTCTGGCCTCCAAATCATTTATGATTAACAAAATACAAAAACAAATGTGGCCCTCCATTTCATTTCAAAATCCTGATGTGGCCCCTGAGCCAAAATATTTGCCCACCACTGCCCTAGATGAAGGACCGAACACTTAGAATGTAATGTTGCCAACCATTTAACATGCTAGAAGAGAATCTTGGATATTCCCTTTGCTGCTCTGTACAATGTCTGTGCACCCCTGTTCTTCCATTTCATACATGACAACACTCACAAAAAGCATGTCTGGAATTTATTATGCCTTACTAAACCAGAAAGCGGGAGAGTTTTGGCTTGAAGAGCAGCAGATTCAAACGCATCCTGCAGCTGTATAATTGCACTGAAGGCAGCGTCTTAGACCACCGTAGGCCACAGAGTAATCTTCAACCAAGCTTCTGTTACCTCCAGAAAAACCGAGGTTGAAACTCTACTGAAAAACGCTACTGAAAATCTGTGTTGTTGCAAAACACAATTCCTTATTAAACAATCTCCAATTATGTTTCACATTTAAAAGGGAATCAACAAAACTTGTTAAAAATTTATTATTTTAATTGACGTCTGAACCCCGGTCGCAGCACATAATCGTCTCGCTGTAGCGGGTTGGACATCTGTTCAATCACAGTTATTGGCCCGATATTACAGGGAATGCACACCTGAAGCAAAAACTTCCTGGTTTAGAGAGTATTTTGGATCTTCAAAATACCATAACTGCTGGGGAGTTATGGAGTAACCACGATAAAACCATTAAAAACCAGCAAACTCAAAAACAGCCAACTCACTAACCTGTGGGTGACACTGGATGACAACGAAGAGAACCTCGTGGATAGCCTCAAAGGTCCTGTGGTAGACCTCCAGGCTCAGGTGTTCAAGGGGGACAAACTGCAGGGCTCCCAGCGCCATGGTCACGTGGTGGGGGTTGGAAATCCTCGCCTCCCCCTGGCGGAGCAGGTCGGTCAGAGTGTGCAGCACTGGCACGGTCAGGGCAGACGTCAGTGCGGTCTCCTTGCCGGTGTCTTTCACCAGAAACTGAAAAAGAGCAGAGATGACTGCCATGAATGGATCTGAGCCAGAGCCAAAGACAGAGAGGGGATAGAATGGAGAAAAGTACTAAGTCGTGTGCTTTATTTATATAAGTGTAATGTAATGCACAGGGTGACATACAATTTTGGTTAAAACTATCGACAAAAAGTGATTATATATTTATTACACCGTACAGAACACATCTAGATCATCCTATGGGGGTGGAGTGAAATGGAAGAAAGCCATATGGATCCATAAACCAAGACTTGACTTGATTAAAAGGGGCTGCTCCTCAGTGTCCCTGCTGCACACAGAGACAGCTACAGGGAGGGAGGTGCATTTTGCAGCAGCCCATAATTGGCTTAGCCAGGTAAACCAATTCCTTCCCCCAAATCACATCTAAGACCGTGGAGACAGCGCTGTTGAGGACAAGCATGACATGCTTTGTGACGGACAGCCGGACTGGTGTTTTAATTACAATGCTCTCTGTGACCGGGTCTCTAGAACTCAATAGAAAAGTTTCCCTTCAACGCCAGATGTTTTGCCATAGCCAATCCCCTTCTGATTGGTTTTGAAAGTGACGACACATTTTACTTGTACCATAAGTGGATTTCAAATGATATTGCCTTAAAATATTTTGCGAGGTTTTGGTTGATTTGGATAAATGGTTTTCAATTAAGTGAAACACTTGTCAAGGTGTATACTTACAACCAAGGCAGATATGATCTCGGGTGCAATGAGCCAGAACAGCTTGGAGCAGGATTCTGGAAGCAGGCAACTGGCAAGTAACTTTGTTATTGTCACAGCTGAAAGTACTTCCTGCAAAATACACAGTTTGGGTCTTAGTAGTGGGTCAACAAAGCCCAAAGAATCCTTTCTTTGGCTGTTGAAGAACCTGGGAGGTATCATTTTGGGATTCTGATCCTGAAGCAATAATTACAGAGAAAAACACAAACCATACACAAGAACGTTGAACGACTAATTTCCTTGATACTTTAAAATACATTTGAATTGTTCCCATTAATCTACTTGCTGTATGATAGCAAGTAAAATAGCTAGGCGGAAGGTGCATAAGATGGCACGTCAAACTCTCACATATCTGCTAAGAAAATGCTGCGATGAGGCAAGGTCAAAATCTCAAACTAAACATCACACGACTAACAGTGGTAAAAATAATGCAGGAAAATTCTGTCCATGAAAGAATATCAGTAGTATGAAAACACCAAAATGAATAAATTAAGTAGACAAACGCTTTCTTCATATGCAAGATAACTGGCTCAGTAAATGCCTAGTAAAGGTGCTTCCAAACAAAGTAAAGTATTAAAAGCACAATGGTAACTACTGCCTCGTATTCAACTAAAGTTCAAATCAAGCTTGCAGAGGACGGTGCATGTCACCGTTCGGGTTAAGAAAGGGGTTGTAATTGGTAGGTATTACACAGGCTACATTTTACGGAAGACAACCATAGCCCACTTTATACAAGTAGACTTACAGTAAATATACCACTTACCCTATAGCGGCCACTCCTGACCAAGGAGGTATCCAGTCCATCTCTTAGCAGCAGCAGAAGCAGGTGGAACTGTTCTGGTTCACTATGAACAAGCAGCTGGTCCAGCAGTTCCTTCACTGGGTCCTCCAGTGCCCTCACCTCCAATACAGACAGCCATGGTGCTAAAACAGATGTTAATTATAGCGGTCAAATAACACCTTAATGAAGTATCTATACACCTTTACATTCTGGGGAATTCGCGAAATTCTCATTGCAATTTATTTTTATGTTACAGAAATTCTGGGATAACCCTAATTATCATTCATGTCTTTCATTGATAGCTGTGGAGGTTACCGTTACTGGCATTTACTTGAAAATATTTTACATAGATTATATAGCGATCACACCACATCCATAACAGTAAGCGTATCCAAACACATGACCAAATTCAAGGCCGAAAAACATTGATTTAAAAGACAAAATATAGATACCTGCAAGCAGTTTGTGGACATTGTGCAGAATCGCCACAAACAGTTCCTCTATATCTGATGATTTGGTCATCCTTGCAGTGGAGTAGTACGCGGACAGGAAGTGGAGCGACGAGAGCAGGAAGTCCATGGGGCGCTGGGATGGGCACAGCTCTCTGAGGATCTGATGACTGAAGGTCCTGTAGAGGACCATGTGGCGTGGACTGGCCTGCGGAATGCCCGGCTCATTCCGAGGGCAAGCGCAGGCCAGCTCGCTCCTCACCATCACGGTCACCACGTCCACAGTGAAGGCCTGGCCTAGTAGGCTGCCTAACTGAGCCCTCAGGCTGGCCTGGATGGCAGGGCCCATGACAGCCGTGGTCCTTCCCAGCAACTGGCTCAGGGTCTCATCAAGCTTTTTGGATTTCCCCAGACCGGAGGTCATGGCCTGGCACAACATGTTCATAGAGGCAAGCAGGAGTTGGACAGAAAACAGGTTCACTGTTTCACTGTTTCCCTGGACGGTAGACAGAGCCATGATGGTCACTTCGCTATTGACCAAGTAGGTGGAGAATTTCTCCAGGTTGAGGCAGACACTGCTCTTCCTGTAGATTATCAATGAGATCAAAGACTTAATGAAATCCTGGAAGGTTTTCAGAAAAATCAGCCAAAGTGAGCTGTCCACAGTTTTAAAGAGGCCTTTCTTGCTATGTGAAAACATAGCGGTCAGAGCTCCCTCCAAGACACTACTCCCATGCACTACTTTCAGAACGTGATGGAAATTATTCCCTGCCAGTAGTGACCCCATGAGACTGAAGAGCTGATTCAGTAGATGTATTGTTACCTCAGGCTTCACATCATTATGTAGCTTCACGTCTGTGACCATGAGGAACACGAGCAAAAAGAGACAAGAAAAGTCTTCAGAGGACATTCCATCTGGGTTTAGAGAACTGGTGACTTTAAGTAAACTTAAAAGGTTATCAGTTTGACTTTCAGATAGTGTAATGGACGCTTCGGTCATTTTAGAGCTCAGTAGGTCTTTGGCAATCGACTCCAGTCTCTTCAAAGCAGAATGTGCTTCACTGTCATCGCCGTCTGACCAAAGCATTGCACTTTGTCTGTCGCCAGATGCTACCTCACTCAGTTTCTTGAGTGCCGGACAGACTGCAGCAGTGTCTCGGTTGCTACTGAGAATCCCCACAATCCGTTGAGTTACGCATCGGACCACAGCGGAGTAAACAATGGGTAGCTCAACAAGATTGAGGCTCTCAAGCAGATGTTTGGAAATGAGCGAAACAGACAGCCTCTCTGTGGTGTCATCTGGTGTCTTTTGAAGTACGGAGTTGAGTAGTAGGTCAGCAATGTGACACACGTCATGCTCCGTGAGATACGGCACAATCATTGGTAGGTTTGTGGTAATGAGGTACCAATGTGCCACAGAATAGGTCCTGGCATCCACACTGCTGACCTGACAGTCCCATAGCTTGTCACTCTGCTGGTCCAGTGGATGACCCTCCCTACCCACAATGAACTGGGCTGCTTTGCAAAGGACATCTGCTGTGCTACTTTGTGCCAAGAGCTCATTGCTTAGGAGAACTTTCTTCATTTGCTGGAGAATAAGCAGTTTTTGCAGATAGTGGGTCATATGGCTGCAGTGCTGGCAGCCAATAGTAGAAACCTGATCTCCATCTTTCGCTATCACCCCAGAAAGTAGACTGGGTATGTCATCTAGTATGTTGGTGCTGGCCAGGACCCTTTCAGATGTGTATCTGGTACAATGAATCTGAAACAGGGTGTCCACCTCCACCCAAGTGTACTTCAGCAGGAGGCCTGCATCTTGGACTTTCTGACACCCAGGGTTGTCTGGGGCCTGTCCTTGAGCCAGCAGCAGCACTGGCGTCACCACCTGTAACATCTTCTCCATCAAAGCCTGGGTTTGTCTCACAACAGGTATTGGCGTTCTGTTGTCCAAAGTCTTCAGGCTGAACAACACAGAGTTTAAGAGCACACTTAGAGAGAACAGCTTCCGGGACATGTCTACATTCCCATCCAGATCTGGAAGTATATTGCTTATGTTCTGTAAAATGAGGCTGCATATTTCCAGACTCTGGTTGGCAGGGTTGTCTAGCAGGCATGCACTGAGCGTCATGTGCACCGCCTCTGGAAGCAGGGGCAGTCGGAGCTCATCCACTGCTGGGCGGCAAATGACAGCCAAAAGTTCCTCAAAGAGCCTGGGGAGCTGTCTCAGCTTGGCGTAGACCTGTAGAACAGAGGAGACGAGGGCCTCGCGTGCCTTCCTAACACGATGGTCTGTGCAGTCAGAGTCGACCCACCCTGCTGACAGCAGCTCGTCCAGGTCTGGCTCTATGATCAGATGGTTCAAACTGAGCAGAGCTTTTAGACAGCGGTACCATGCTGATATGCTGGTTTGGCCATTGTCAAACAACAGCCGCACCACCTTCCTGTAGAACATCAACTGAACCTCCCTGTGCTTTATTCTGTCGGCTGCCACATTGTAAATGTCTCCAGTCAAGCATAAATTCAAGAGGTTCTCTAAAGCCAGCAGAGCTAGGCTCCAGTTTTCACCATCAAACGTGCCTTTCAGAATGACGTCAGTTGTGAAATCTAAGGCGGTAATAAACTGTGTTAACAGGTGAAAGCAAAGCAGCTTATTCTCTCCTTTACAGCAGCCGTCCAAAGCAAACTTGAAGAGCAATGGAAGGGAACTTGACCTGACCGCATAGTGGACACCCGTGTCACAATAGCCTTGTGCACAGAGCCTTGTGAGTATCGAGTTGACTGGAGAAAGTTGGCCTTTTCCTGCTGGCCCTTTCTTTTTCCCCGGCTCTTCCTTGGAGAGGAGCTCCTCCTTATATGCCTGGAGGTGGTCTGACGAGAAGAGAGCTGATTGCAGGATGGCGTCCACTTTACTACGAATGTCTCTGCTCAGGTGCTGGCGGACACGGGGATCATCCTCGGCTATCCATGCCCTGGAGGTCAGTAAGTGTCTGAGAAGGAGGAGATGCTGGAGGAGGTGTGTGGTGACTTGGGAAAACACACGCTGAGCATTGGCCTGTTGTCTTTGGACTGTGACGTAGCTGCCCAGGGTAAGGAGGAGGACCTCAAAGACCTGGGGTGTCAGGGGGTCGTTGCTTTGTGGTTGACCGAGCTTGGAGCATGCCAGGGCACATAGCTTGGCCAACAGATCCACCAGTAGCTCGTATTTAGTAGTAAATGTGACTGAGAGAACTGGGGAGGACAGAATGCCTTGACAGCAACTCAGCAATGTAGAGACAGATGCTGTGGAGGTCCCTGAGGCAAATTCTTGAATCCTTTCAATTATAAGCTGGAAAGAAATATTTCTATTCAAAACATGTAACAATCAATAAAACACTGGTACTATCAATTTCTATATCTTGAAATGCATCAGAATGGCTGGTCAGAGTAGCTAGTATAATGAACATTAGCACTTATAGATTACTTACTTGCCCAACTGCCAAACGAAGGCTGACAGTTTTTCCTTGGATAAACACACTGTGTAGTTTTTTGCTGTGCAAAATATCATCAAGGTAGGTCCACAAACCTTCCACCACTTCCTGGGGCAACTCCATTTTCTTACTATAAAAGCCTGTCAGTGCATGAGTTGTCCAATCAAAGAGTACCTGTAAGGAGCAAGTAAACAGAATTACAAAACAACAAAGACAGAGAGAAATTAGGATAAACAAGTTGTTATAGTCACTCTAATATCAGACGATGAACAGATATGTTACCTGTTCCTTGTTAGGTAATAAGCACTGTGATGAAATCCATGCAAAACGAGCAAGCTTTAATTTGTCCACCCAGGGGGTCTTGGGGCTTTTGAGTTTCAAGTGAATACCAGAGTATATAGCAGCCATATCTGAAGCCTGGCCTGTTGAGAGAGTGAGATTAAACTGGGTAAACACTTTTCTGAGACTTCGGGACATTTATATTGGCCAGCAGAGGGAGATGTTTCCTTAAAATTATCCGTTAGGGCCACTCGCAATAATGAAGCTTGTAAATATCAAGTATCTATATCAATAATTCGTGACTGTGAAATATGTACACATTTCCAAGTACACTTAAACGGTATTCGGTAAGCAATTACATATAACGACGTTAGCTAAGGCAATTCTACAGACATATTACTGTACATGAGTTAGCTAGGTAGGTAATAGTCTAACAAGATAATCGGGCTAAGATTGTTGCTGCAGTGCTGACATTATCTAATAACTCAAAAGTAAAAAATGAATTAAACTGGTACATTTACATTTTGTATTCAAATAGAAGTCTAGCTAATAAAAACAAACTTGCTCTCACGCTAAGCTAACGCGATGAAGCTAAGCTACTCCTGCTCCGCTTTCTGGCGTAACATTATTAAAAGGGGAATAGTATGTTGCCAATAGGGCAAAATATACAATATTCAAACGCTGCTCATCCTAACAACACCTTTAATTTTACATTTTATTGGTGGACGAATTGCATTCAACGCTACTTACTACGTTCACACCAACACGTGTGCCAGTGTTTTCAGACAGACGAACTTCCAACTTTAGCCCCTACACTCCCATGTTCACGTTTTAAGACTAGATAAGTCGAGTTTGAATTAATATTTCTGTTCATCTTTGTCAGACGTATTTGTAACTTTATTGGCCACGGGAGTAAAGTGTATTTACTTTAATAAACGTAATTACTCCAACTAAACATTTAACCATAAATTCGGAAAAATATGAAACGTTAATATGCGACATCAAGTTTAAATAACTCAAAACTATTAATTAGGGGCTAAGCAACAAAGTTGCGATGCACCTATTGTGTTTCTACCTTTTCTTCTTCTTATTATTATTATTATTATGTTTCATCTTCTTACTAACCCTCTAACCATCATACTAACCCTCTATCCTGTCGAAAGCAGTGGGTGAAGTAGACCTTTGATGGAGCTACACAATGTCATACACACACATACTCACACACTCACACACACTCTCACACACCCACAAACACTCTCACAGACACACACATGCTTATTTTACACAATAATAGTGACCTCTATCCTCTATATTATAGAGTCTATAAAGAAGTGGGTGAAGTTGACCTTTGACGGGCCTGCACAATGTCATACACACACACATATAGACACAAACACACAGACAGAAACACACACGCACACACACTTACACACACGCACACCCACACACTCACACACACTCCGACACACGCTAATTTGACACAGGAGCAGTGACCTCTATCCTGTCGGAAAAAGTGGGTGAAGTTGACCTTTGACCGACCTACACAATGTCATACACACACACACACATGCTTATTTTACACAGGAATAGTGACCTCTATCTTGTGGAATAAAATAGGTGAAGTTGACCTTTGACTGGTTTACACACTGTCATACACAAACACATATAGACACAAACACACAGGCAGACACACACACACACACTCATGCACACACACTCACAAGCACAGACAGACACACACTCACTCACACAGACACTCACTCATACTCAGTCACACACTCACACACTTACTCACTCACACACTCACTCACTCATACTCATAAAGTGCTTTATGGTGGTGAAAGTAAAGGTAAACTTCTACAGCCCTATATCATTATGATTGATGTTTACAAATAAAGTTGTATCTTTTTATAGTGTGATGTGAAGAAATCAGATTTTAATGTAAACATATTTATTTGTCAAGTGCACAAGTAAAATAGTATAAACAGGATATCATATTAACACCATATAGAATACATAGCATTTTACAGAAATAAAAATGGTTTTACCATTGAGACAGTGCAAAATTAAGTTAATCCAGTTATTGATATAGCACTCTTGCAAACTAATACCTTACTATTTCAAGTCATCAACATACATGAACATTCTTACCATTCTTAACAGATAAACAGGTCATGGGAAACATGGTTTAAGACAATCAGAAAATGGTGTGAAAAAGACATACATGCTGCACAATTAAGGTAAAGTAGAGTGGTGTCTTTTTCTAAATTATCTGTCATGTTAGTAACATGTGGACAATAGTTAAAAAGCTTAAAAATGTTTCACAGGCCACAAATTTTAATATTTCTTCACAATAATTTAAAGGGATATTATTCAGACCAAGCCCCAAAGAAGTTATCAGTAGGTTTTGTGATATTCAAAATATATTGCCCGTAACTGCCAATCAAAGTTGACCGCACTCCATGGATTGGCCTATACAGTGACTTCTCTATCACCAGAGTCCCACACACACACACACACACTAACTCACTCATTCACACACACACACATTCACACACTCATTCACAAACTCACTTAATCACACACTCAATCACTCATTCACCCATTCACACACACTCACTCACACATTCACACTCACTCACACACTCACACATTTACTCACTCACACTCACTGACTCACTCTCACACATCCTTTTATTGGTTTTAAATAGCCCAAATTAGTTCATTTCTCATTAACTCTAAGACAAATCCAACTCAGCCGGCTTACTGCCGCAGTTTTCACATTATCGTGCCTATCGCCACAATCGGGTCAGGTGCCATGGACCCTTAGGTCGATACCCCACAGGCGAAGAGCCAAACAGGATCTCTGGTCATTTTTCACTAACGCTTTTACTGATCGAACTCAGTCGCCTCACTGCCGCAGTTTTCACTCGATCGGGCCGTTTTCAGTTATCAAGTCAGGCGCATTCTGCTTAGCCCCTGCAACGCTGCTTGCAGCTTTAATTGTAATTGTTACACAATCAAGCGGTCTTTTTTGCTTCATTCTTAGTTAGAGAATGATATCGATGAATCAGGATTGCTTAGCCAGGTCTTAAAAAGTTTCTAGTCATCATTTCCGTCTTGGAGTTAAACAAGCCTGCTTGGTTATGCCATTAACTGGGGTCACCTTTTATTTACAGACCGTCTCTTTTTTCGTGAGTTTTGTGTGCTTCTGACAGTGGGTTAGGTGGTCATGACACTGTTATCAATAGGCAGATGGTTGTGACAGGGCGCTCCCAGCTAATTTGAGAAGATAGCTTCGCCTAACTACCTCGCTGAATGTAGCTGTCACTGACAGATAAGGTTATATTAACCGCCAGAAACTAACAATGCAGATAGCTGTCATTATCCTTTAGCTTTGCGGCAGTCTGGATGGATGAAACTCCGCTTTATATGTTCTCCGGTTGGATTTGGCATAGTATGTGGTCGTATGCTACACAACCATGATTATTATTAGCACTTGCTATGTTTTGGTGATTTGGTGACGTAGTTAGCTAGCTAGAGAGTTTTACTTTTACTTACTTTTATCTTGTTAGTTTTTGCTCTTGTCAACATTCGGAGATTTGCAGAATGACACAATTACTGTTACAGTTGTCAAGATGTCCAGGCGTACATCTTTTGAAACGCAATGTTCATTCCTGTACACAAGGCAGACTATTTTGGTTTCAATGCCAGACATCCAGGGATCAACGAAAAAGGCGAGAGGTGAGTGCGAAATTGTCTTCGCTTTTATTCACGAGGAAATTCAACTCTCTCGTGCCCTGTGTTCCACTTGGAGCGTTCCCTAAACCTCGCCATTTGTCGAGGGGCTCGTGGACAGCTACGATAAACGTTGCCAAATACAGCTCCTCAACAGACTCAAAAAAAGCAACAAAAGGACATGACATCAAAGATCCACCATTGTCACAAACCAAACAAACACCAACTCGGATTACCACTGAGGATGTAAAGAGAATATTACAACTTGCCCACCCTGAGCGCTTAAGGCTGTCTGGTAGGTCACATCATCTGAGGCCACTGTTCCACTGTACTACCACTGTCCACATTGGCTCAACTTAAATAACATTCAAATAAAAACGGTATTACTTATATCATGTTGACTTCATTTATTTCTTACATATTCATCGTGACGAAAGTGACCCGTGAACACAATTTTTGTAATGTTTGGTTAAATATTGTTTTAACCCATGCCTCCCCAGCGGCCGTGGGCTTCCTGGCTTTCTCCAGTGCGGTCACCATGTCGGCCCCCTTTTTCCTTGGCCAGGTTATTGACACCATCTACACCAACTCCTCAGAGGACTTTACCGCCTCCCTCACCTCTCTGTGTTTTATGCTCTCCGGGGTGTTCCTCTGTGGGGGCGCAGCCAATGCTGCCCGCGTCTACCTAATGCAAATCTCAGGTCAGAGTCTCCGATTGGTTTTTTGCGTTGCATGCAGGGTGGATTTACTTACTGATCCTACAGATTGTAACTTGCTACTTCAGAAAAGTGTTGCGTTCACACGGTTGTGACATTCAGTTGAACTGATCCAAATGTTTCTGTGGTGACTCTTGCAGGGCAACGGATTGTGAGGAATTTACGTGTGTCCCTGTTCTCCTCGATCATAACGCAGGAGGTGGGCTTCTTTGATAAAACCCGTACGGGGGAGCTCATAAACCGTCTGTCTGCGGACACGACGGTCATTGGACACTCGGTGACAGACAACCTCTCCGACGGCCTCCGTGCCATGGCCCAGGCAGGAGCCGGGGTCAGCATGATGGTGAGAGACGGCCCACCGCTCACGTGTGGGATTTTTGGTTTCTAGGGAGACGTGAAGTGGGGCAAATCTCTAGTTAGATTTGTCTGGTTGTGTACTTGACCTTTGACCCTCATGAAGCTTCAGTGCGTCCAAGGTATTTAAAGCTCCATTTCCTGTTACAGGAAGACCTTATATGAAAGACAATCAGGGATTTTTCAACTAACCCGCATTGCAGATCTAATCTTGTTTTTCGATTCAACCGAAGTGTCTTCTAGTTGCAGAGGATTCATTTGAAATTTAGAACATTTAGAATTTATTTTTATTTTTTATTAAGTAATCCAACATCTGTTCACTACAATTTAATCTATTTCAGCATAATCTCCTCTGAGACTGACATAAGTGATTGTTATCATGATATGACACAGAACTTCGGGTCAACCAACCAATAAACAAAAAAATTCAAATATTTAATAAGGCAGCATAAAACTTTGTGGAGCAAAACATTTTCATAGTGTATAACAAATTCCCTACTTGATAATGACATTTAGAAGATACTGTTTATTTGTGTATTTATTTGAAATACAAAATGCGTGTCTGTTACTCTCATATGTTGTTTTTTATGTGGAGAGTAAAAGTTATGTTTTTATTTGGTCATTTTGAAGACTCTTAGCAATTAGCTGGGAATGCAAGTGATTTTAGAATTAGAGAAGAAACCGGTTTTCCATGAGAAAAGAATGTGTCTGGCTTTTTTACGCAGTTCCATTGTTTGGCTTACTTTCCTTATTATTTGCCATTGTAATGTTACCTCAACTGATGTTGATTACCTAGTTTGACCAGTTCACACTTAAGGAAGGACATTCTGATTATTTTTAAGTTACTTCCTTGAGTGGCCTCGGCCCCCTGATTCACATGTATTGCTATAGCATGGCCACTGCACTTTCAAGCAAAACTCTCACAAAAAAGCTATTTCCCCCCCCCATCTCCACCATCCAGAAATGCACTGCTCAAAACTATTAAGGGAACATGTAATCACCACAGCATAACACCAAGTCAATGAAACTTCAGGAATAGCAATCTGTCCAGTTAGGAAGCATAAGTGATTGTGAATCAATATATTATCAATATTGGTGCATATGAGTGACCACAGGTGCACTGGAGAGGCAACAGCAAGACAACACCCCAAAATGTAATGGCCACAGACATAGCTCATCCTTTGATTTTGCTTATCCTTTGTGACTGATTCTTACAGTTATATTTTGTTCTTTGAGACCCGGTGTGTGATTTAAGTGTTCCCTTAAATTGTTTGAGCTGTGTATATGAAAAAATGTGTTTACACTTTGTTTATCATTAGTCGCTTTACAGTCACTTCATCAGAGGGTTCAAAAGCACTTTCTTAGAAGGTAACAAAGATGCCATATTCTCCCCCACAGTTTTACGTGTCACCTAGTTTGGCCACCTTTGTCCTGATGATAGTGCCTCCTATCGCTGTCCTGGCCGTCATATGTGGGAGGTACCTGCGCTCCATATCGAAACAGACACAGGACTCTCTGGCCGAGGCCACGCAGGTAAGACTCATCGCTGCTTGTCTTCACAGTCATTACTGAGGCAGGAAACGGCAGAGCACAATGACGGGGAAGTCAACGTCCAGGTCTCTTCTCACCGGAATGTGGAATTAAAGTTGATCGAACTGATACTCTGATATCTTTACCTTTTCTAGTTGGCAGAGGAGCGTATCAGCAACATTAGGACAGTTCGGGCATTTGGCAAGGAGCTGACGGAGTTGGAGAAGTACAAGGAGAAGGCCAACTTTGTACTCCACCTGGCTAAAAAGGAAGCCTTGTTACTGTCAGGCTTTTTCGGAGTGGTAAGCCTTCAGACAATGAATGTTACTTGATTCTCCCTAGCTATAACGGCTGGACGGGGGACTTGGGTTAAGACTATCATTCCCCTTTGCTAATTAGCGACTTCGCATGTTGAGAACAGCTGTTGGTCAGTGTGATTCGTTTGTTGGGGGACACCGCATAGGATCCCTGCAAATTTGGCATAATGTGTTGTATTGGAAAGATTCTTTGGGCAACATGTTTTCAATTATATTTGCAAGTGATGATGACGATTGATATAACAGTGTGTTGGTGTATTAGGTTACCACCGCCAGTATTGGGACAAAGATTAATGGACTGGAGGTTAACATTTGTCAATTTAGTTCAAATGCAACTCAACCTCTTTGGTGAAAGACCGAAACCACTGTTGTGCCATCTGTCATGCCAGCTTCTGCTTTTCCAACCTGTGTGTTTCTACAGGGCCCTAGAGTTGCAACTGACTTTTTATGGGTGCTTTTTTTCAGACTGGACTCAGTGGCAACATCATCATCCTTTCAGTGTTGTATAAGGGAGGGCTTTTGATGGCCAGTGAACACATGACCGTGGGAGAGCTCTCTTCCTTCCTTATGTATGCCTTCTGGGTGGGCATTAGCATTGCTGGTCAGTAATTCACAAATTAATTGGTGAACAAATCACACTGTTTGAATTGGCTTTTTTTTATTTTTTATCATAGTTTCTGTCAGAATGTTTGCCCTGCCGAGGACCTGTTTAATTCTCTGTGTTGCTGAATAGGTATGAGCTCATTTTACTCTGAGCTGATGAAAGGCTTTGGGGCTGGGTCACGGATATGGGAGCTACTGGACAGGAAGCCAGAGTTTCCCCTTAATGGTCAGTACCACGGCTCTCAATTCACTGTGCAAAGCCCCTTAGCTGCCTGCAATACAAACCACAATAATTATCTGCATTTAAGCTTGCTTGCCAATAAACCGGTTGATTTATTTAACCAGGTAAGTCAGTCGAAAACCGATTACTATTTTCAATGACAAACTGTCAGACCAGATAACATATAGAATTAACAAATGAAACTAAATACAGGAAGACATTGACCAGCAGGTCCACTGATCAGGCGGCAGCTTGTATGGTTTGTGTTGTAGGTAGGTAAGTGGGTGGGTGCGTGTGTGAGAAGATCACAAGTATGATCAAAGTGTCCAAGTGTTTGAACTAATGCCCATGGCCCCGACATGTCTTTGTAGAGGGCATCGTTCTGAGGCCAGAGCAACTGAAGGGACAACTGGAGTTCCAGAATGTGTCTTTCACCTACCCCACCCGCAAAGACGCCCTGATCTTCAAGGACATGAGTCTGTCCGTACCTGCTGGCTCCGTCATGGCCGTAGTGGGTCCCAGTGGATCGGGGAAATCCACCCTGGTCTCCTTGCTGCTCCGCCTCTACGACCCAGACGCAGGTGAGCGCAACGGCTAGGATCTCCGCTTTTGAAGGGGCATCCTGTCACTGTATGTTCCCATGGATGTTTTCTGACTTGAGGCGTCTTGTGTTGCTGCGTAGGTGTGATCACTATCGACGGGCATGATATCAGAGATCTGAACCCTTACTGGCTGAGAAGTCACATCGGAACTGTTAGCCAGGTAATTTGTCACCCGACTCCATGATCGCTGTTATGGTTGGGCCACGTGTTCTTAGGAACGTTACCGTTGTTAAACGTTGTCCGACTTGGTTCTGTTCTCCTGCTTGGGGTCTGCAGGAGCCCGTGCTCTTCTCCTGTTCCATCGCCGAAAACATTGCCTACGGAGCTCCCGACTCGAACACGGTCACAGCTCAGGACATCCACCGGGCTGCACAAATGGCCAACGCCTTTCAGTTTGTCCAAGGGTTCCCCAAAGGCTTCGACACTGTTGTGGGAGAGAAAGGAGTGCTGCTCTCAGGTCAGACAAATACGAGAGGGACTTCTCTCTTCACTCAACTGTAATGTCATGAAATAGTAGAGGTGATCCTCAACAAAATAGACAAAGTTATTTGTACTTGACACAATTTGACACACAGTGTTGTTTACAGTGGTTATGTAATTCCCCATTTAACCAACACGGCATATAAACCGTACCATTGCGCCTGAAGAATTTTGACTCGTTCAACTAAAATGAATTTGTTGAAGTATAAGGTATGTCTTTATTTTTACTTTGGCTTATTTCACATCAACCAACAGGTGGTCAGAAACAGAGGATTGCTATTGCCAGGGCTTTGCTCAAGGTAATTTAATGACGCCAGATTACAACAGAATGTTTGCTCACGTGGATACTTAGTAACGTACGCCTTACCCTGTCCTCAGAACCCCAAGATACTTCTGCTTGACGAGGCGACAAGGTAAGACCCGATTGCTACAACTTCTCTCTACCGTCGGGCAAGGTGGATCAGCCTAGTGAGGTCACATGCCAGTCGATAAACTGTTTAGTATTTATGAAAGTAAATACACACACACTCCCACCCGTCTCCTTTCTCAGTGCTCTGGACACAGAGAATGAGTTCCTGGTCCAGGAGGCTCTGGAGAGGCTCATGGAGGGTCGCACCGTGCTCATCATAGCGCATCGCCTCTCCACCATCCAGAACGCCGGCGCCGTGGCGGTGCTGGACGAGCAGCGGGTGGTGGAGTGCGGTCAGCACGCGCAGCTGTTAGGCAACCGGCAGGGCCTCTTCAGGAAGCTGATGGAGAAACAAGCCTTCAATCAAGAGGGGCGAACGCAAGCGCTGCGTTGAAGCGATGGGGGGGAGGGGTGTGCGGGGAAGGGGCGGACCTTCGACGTGGGGAAACTGCTTTTGGCGCTCTGATGTCATGCGGTTCAGGCCGCTACACTCCTCCGCCTGACGGTGGCGTATGCAAGCTGTCCGTGCAAGATTTTTATATTAAATGGAACATGGGTGATTTTGGACATGCTTGAATCTTAACACAAAAGAGATTTATTCTATTAAGGGGGATACATTGTAATAGGGCCAGTAAGTTGGATTTTCTTTCTTTAAGAAGTTTATCTTGAGGGGTTAGAAAACTGAAATACTAGTCTCAAGGTTAAAGATGGTCTTTGTATATACAGACGGTTGACAAATTTAAAGGAAAGAAATCATAGTGTTTCAGTAAGGTGTTCGGCCACCACAAACCGCCAAGACAGATTCATTGCCCCTTTACATGGGTTCTGTCTCCAAGACGCATTCCCTCATCTGTTGTTTTGATGGTGGGGGTAATCGCCATAACATGTTGGTGTTTAATTGGGTTCAGATATAGTGACAGCAAAGACCATAGCATATGATTCACATTTTCATACTCATCACCCCTTGCGCCCTGTGGGTTGGGTACTGTCATCCTAGATGAGACCCCTTTACTATTGTCAATGTCACACAACAATCAAGGTGACCAATGTTATTTATGAAGTAGCCTTCAATCACAAATGGCATTTATGAAATGTATGGCTTTTGCCACTGGCTGTTTTAATATCTGATTGGCCAGTAAAAGGCCTACATGTATCTTACTACACTGCTTAAAAATTAAGGGAACTTGTAATGATCACAGTATCAATTACATGTTCTGTTTTGTTTTAAATGAAAGTGACCCTAAGTGCACTGGAGCTGCAACAGCAAGAAGCAAAAAGAGAATGGTTTTGCAGGTGGTGGCCACATTTGCTCTCTCTCTGTATACTTCCTGACTGACTCTTCTCTGGTTTTGCATTTCGCTAGTGCCCTTTGTGTTAGTAGCCTGCTGGAGATCTAGCCTGTACTTCCCCGCATTAAGGAGCAGATATCGGTCCAGCTGCTGGATTGAAGCTCTTCTCTTTTGATAAGATAAACACGTACATTCCAGGTGATGAGGGAAACAACTGCCAGTGATCATTCAGTAAAAATATATACGTCTATTTAATCATCTTATTGCGATTCAATTTATGCTGGATGTTTGATTTTCAAAAGTTATGAATTCTTCAATGGTGCTAATATTTTTTTATTATTTCAATTTGGTTTACAAATTCGGATCAATCTAAGGTTTAGTTGGTATGATCAATTATTTTATGTGCAGAGGTCTTTGTACATCTACTAAAAGGTTTAAATCCGGGGGTTTTTTCAGCATGGCCAGAATAGTTTTTACTTTTAAAGCGTCGGCCATATATAGTCGCGTTTTACGCGAAAACAATTAACATCTTGTTCGAGTACCGGTTTTCAACACTGCTGAAGCTACTTCTGAGCATGCTGTGTAGACTATAGGTTTTGCGCACAATCAGTTTTTCAACATGACCCACCTAATCGTGTATTTTTGTAAACCACCCAACATTAGTGCCTAGCGCTAAACATTTCGTCTGGTTAAATCTGTAGTCTATAGACGCCCCAACAAGAAATCTCTAGCAAACGAAAGCGAGGGAATGGTATTTCTTGCGTGTGCGCAAAACTAGTGTTTGCTCATTAGTAGTGAATGTGACAATTGCTAATCCCGACAAAACGCTAATTGTTCTGGCATCTGAGAGTCAACCAATCACATTATGTGCAACCTGACAATTGATAATCGGGACCAGGTGCTAATTGCTATGTCTTCAGAGAACAAGCCACGCCCCAATACATACCTGACTTGGTGATGCTGTTTCCACATGAAGACAAATTCTGAAATATTTCAAACTAATTCTTCTTTGGACCAATCAGATCTTTGAAATAATTTAAAAATGTAGCAACTTATCTGACAGTGTTGCCTTCATTTTGATTTTGCTGTAATAAACAACATAATGCTTTGTGTAAAGGCTTTACTAAACAAGAATAAGCCATTGAAATTGACAATACCAAAGATGAGGTTTTCAACGATAAATTTATTATTTACACAATCAGACCAATTCCCGACTTTTTTTCCACCTATCAGCTCTGAAAATGATTTGACCTAACCTGCTCTGCTGTATTTAAAATACTAAGTTGCAGAGGAAGAATATCTGAATTAGGCTCCTTTTGTAAACAAAGTTTAAAGCTTTTCAATGCAGATCTTGATGCCCAATTAGCGGCTCTGTATAAGTCCGTTTTCTTTAAAATACTCCAAGCCAAAAGATAAGATCCAACCTCCAAAATGTGTGTTTTCCAGACGGCAACAACTGTCAGCAAGCTAGCTAACTTTTTGTCTTGCTAGCAAACTCAGTAGCTTGTAACAGGTACTAAGCTAGTTAGCTACCACGTGTTCAAAACTGTCATGGGTGGTCAAGCGGCCTGGTCCCCTGCCTCCAGCAGACATGCTGCTGCTTCCTGGGTATGAGTCCATCTTTCAGGGGTCTGTCCCCTACTGTATCCTTTCCCATTGTGTTTGTACATTAGAGTTTAGGAAAACCAGGGCTTTTTTATTCAATATATAGCTCATGGGTAAACTCACCATATGTTGTAGTAAGGTATTGAAATATGTTTTGATGATTATGTGTGTTAAAGTATTAGCCTTAGGTTTAAATTATTTTCCAAAAATAAAATCACTAATACAGAGCTGTACTTCTAGGAGATGATTTACTGCAGTTGCGTGACATGTTTACATTTTTGTTCTATATTATCTCATACTCAGCATGTTTCGGGGAAAACACTTCTTTGCCAAAAGAGGGTGCTATAACACTGTTGTATTTTTCTTTTGTCCAATACTGTATGTTCATTGTTAATTTCATCTAAACTGATGCTATTAGTTTTACTCTAGAGTCTAGACAAATCTGGGCCATCCATAACAATTTGTTTAATTTTAACATGCCTTCCCATGATACATTAGACCCCACAATGTGCAGGCCGTTAATAAAGCCAAAGAGCAATACACATGTTACTCTAGTGTCATTCTTCCAATAAAATGCAATTTCTGCCAAATTCTAATTTAGATTAAGATAGTAAAAAATTGGGGGACATGGCTTTTAACTATGTCAGCACGTATCCCTAACATTAAAAACCCAAACATATTGTTGTTGAAAGATAATTATATATATTTTGAACACTTATTTTCAGTGAATGTGATATTGTCATGTCCAAAAGTATTGCTCATCAAAAATTATGTTCTCAAGAATAATGTATTTATTATTATATTTCACACTGTGTGTCCCTAAAATCACTTTCAACTATAGGTTTGTAGTTCTTTTATTAAAAATGACCTTGGGACACAATGTTATCACATTAGGGGAGTGTACGTTTTTAGAGGAAAAACAACTACTCAAAGCTAAGTAACTGCTTCAATCCATTTTCCATGTCTACAGCTTATACAGCTCTGGAAAGAGACCACTAACTTTTTCTTTCCTTTTTAAAAAAATTAACAGAAGCAGACGGAACAGAATTGCTCAATTATGCTTCTACACATTTTCTGTAAGAGTGTAGGCTTCTTTAACCCAGGCCAGACTGGTTTTATGGGTGGCTAAGATTATTTTTTTCTCTCGGTGAAAGGGGGAGGGCGTAGTGACAGTTGCTGCATCCCCTCTGACCACACTTGAGTCACCTGCTGGGTGGGGGGGTGGGGGGGTGGAGTGGCAGCAGCTGGGATAACCGATCCTTTGAAACCCAAGAGCCTCAGAAGTACACCTACTGACATTGGTTGGGGTTTTTTTGTAGTCTGCAACACAATAGCCAACAATCTAATTGTATGAATGGGATTTTCAGAAATGCATCAATGGCAATAGACACATCTGCCTTTCTAACAGAATACTTGTAAACTTTTGTTTGTAGACATAAAATCCTAAAGCTACCTAAAGTTGTGGCTATTGTTGTTAGTTGTGGCTACCTAAAGATTAAACTGACTGTTCCTGTTGTTTTTCTATTGAAAGTAACCAGAAAGTTTGCACCAAGTTGATAATTTTTCATTAGACACCAATAGTTAAGGTTCATTTCTTAATATATCTTAGGTTTAGGATCTGGATACACATTTATATCTTTTTACCATAACAAATTACTTGATGTGTTTTTGCTTGTCATGGGGGTGTTTCACTGAACCACCCTAGCAATGCGTGTGATTTAGGTGTCCTTCCAATTTGTTTATATGGGGGTAACATGACTTGAAATACCTAAAATAGATTAGGAATAAACTGACATATTACCTATTTGGCATAAGGAAACTGACATACATGGGTATTCGAAAACCCTAACACGAGCTTGTTCAGAGAGCATCGAACTGCCATAGCCAATCAGCTGTTTCATTTTGAGAGACGTCCGAGCAAGCCACCGTATAAATAAGAAAAAACATGCTACAGCTGCACACTGAAATAAACGAATGAGCATGCCACTTTATTGTTGTATTTCTTTCCCCACAAAAACGTCCCAACTTCAAACATGTGGGCCAATTTTGCGGATACAGATTCAGCCTATTTTAGGGTTAATCCGCATAATTGGTGTCTAAACCTTGAATTGTGCATGCTGCTAGAATAATGGTAAAACAACACCACTACAATGTTAAAACCGCTGTTGCAATATAATGATATGAAAGGTATTCCGACCTGAGGTTACCTTTGTAGTTGGCCTGTAGTAAGCCTATACTACAATAAACGCAACTACCTTCCTTGGTGTTGTCATTCCTATATGGCTATGAAGTTCCGATCCTCGATAAGGGAAGAGCTTTCGACGGCGATCGTGTTTGCAGTTGTAGTTTGCTGCCACAAGGTTGTCTTACAAATCACGGGCTCTCCATATACGGCCCTGGCACCATGGCTTGGAATCAGGATCACAGTTCCATACATGGAAAGCACTGCTCACTTCGAAACCGGGGAGCCCTGTAGACAGCCTACGAAGTCCCCCCCACCTGTCACCCCAAAGATCCTAATATGGATGACGGCTGGGAAAATGTCCAATGGAATACGTAGACATTGTCAATTATGGGTAAGGGAAATTGGCCAAACGGGGTGAATATATAAGGTTGGAAGGGCCACTGTAGCTTGATCCTGCAGCAGTTGCTTTCTGCGTTCTGAGCTTCATCGGAGACAGAGACCACCAAAGGTAAGGAACCTGGAACAAACCCAATCCTGGATCGGATCTACTATTCAATGATTGATCTCAAGGATATAACCACATTTTTTACATTTTTACTTTACATCTGCAGAATCAATTCATTATAACGAAAGATGCTGGTAGTGGAGACACAGGCACCTGAAGGAATTACGCATGCCAGTTACGCTTTGTATAGTAGTAAAATCAATTAATCGTGGATGTTTAGAACAGATAAGACACACTTGCCTTTCTAACAGAATACTTGTAAAACCCTTCTTTGTAGACTTTTTATACAACTGGCCAACAAGCTATTATCGGAGTGGTTCTACAGAGTTGAGAAACAATGCAACAGTTAGAGGGATCATTTCTGTAATACAACCAATTTGCGTATGTCATTCCACATACGACAATATTAACGCGTAAATGTAAGCAAATTTGAACGAAATCACCATTATAATGATGTTAAAGGTTTTTAATTCAATCTCAAGGGTCATGTTTTTTTAGATATTCTATATTTCGATATTTTTAATATCACTGATTCTCACACATACTTCCCTTTTGGTGTTTTATAAGTACTCATATATTAGGTCCAGGTTCTAAATAAATGTCGTTTATCCTAATTAATTTGCTAAATTTAACTAAGTATTTATTATTTATTTTATATTGCTGTTCTTTTTTATTAAGGCGCAATAACAGATTTTTTTTTAACAATCATTGGTGTTTCAATGGTATTTTTAAGATTACCTATTGCCAAACACAGTGCTCAATCCACTAGAAGTAAACCTTGTAAAGATGTAGCAAATTCCATAGCAGTTGAAATGACTGGTCTCATGTTTGAACATTAATTTACTTACAAGTTTACGTAGCGAAAAACATTACTTAACACTAATAGAAATGTGCCTTTATTCTTACAAACATGAATATAGTGTTTAAAAAGTCAAATTATGTTGAATATACCCACAATCTTCAAAAACAGAGCCACATTGCAAGTTGTTACAAGGAACATTCGGGGAGTAATATATAGTAGTGGCATGTAGAACACTATAGGTTACATACTGTACGTTATGTTGTTTTCTGACGGGTTGCATTGTGCTGTCCAGCGTGCGTGCACAGAAATATGACAGATATATATATATATATACGTGTGTATTGTTAAGAACCCAAGATGTGTGACGACGATGAGACTACCGCCCTTGTGTGCGACAACGGCTCTGGCCTTGTGAAGGCTGGCTTCGCCGGTGATGACGCCCCCAGAGCTGTCTTCCCATCCATCGTTGGTCGCCCTCGTCATCAGGTAGGATGTGGTATCCAAAGACAAGTACATTTTAATGGTCTTAGGCTATGTATCACTTACGCCAAACAATCTCCGTTTCCTCCAGGGTGTCATGGTCGGTATGGGTCAGAAGGACTCCTACGTAGGAGATGAAGCTCAGAGCAAGAGAGGTATCCTCACTTTGAAGTACCCCATCGAGCACGGTATCATCACTAACTGGGATGATATGGAGAAGATTTGGCATCACACCTTCTACAACGAGCTGCGTGTGGCCCCCGAGGAGCACCCCACCCTGCTCACTGAGGCCCCCCTGAACCCCAAAGCCAACAGAGAGAAGATGACCCAGATCATGTTCGAGACCTTCAACGTCCCAGCCATGTATGTTGCCATCCAGGCTGTGCTGTCCCTGTATGCCTCCGGTCGTACCACTGGTAAGGAATTGCGCATCTAAAACAAATTGTTGTGTTTGTTTTGCCCGACATTTGTCGCACAAATTGTTGTGTTTGTTTTGCCCGACATTTGTCGATTATCATCCGAGTAAACGGAATATTTCAATTTCAGGTATCGTGCTGGACTCCGGTGATGGTGTGACCCACAACGTCCCCATCTATGAGGGTTATGCTCTTCCCCACGCCATCATGCGTCTGGATCTGGCTGGTCGCGATCTGACAGACTACCTCATGAAGATTCTCACCGAGCGTGGCTACTCTTTCGTCACAACTGGTGAGATTTCGTTTGTCCTCAAAAACAACAAGTGTCATGCGTAATCTGTAAAATTCACAAATACGCATGAAACGCGCGCAAGAATTTGTCCTATGTTTTGATAAAAAATCTTGTTCAATACAGCCGAGCGTGAGATCGTGCGTGACATCAAAGAGAAGTTGTGCTATGTGGCTCTGGACTTCGAGAACGAGATGGCCACCGCCGCCTCCTCTTCCTCCCTGGAGAAGAGCTACGAGCTTCCCGACGGCCAGGTCATCACCATTGGTAACGAGCGTTTCCGTTGCCCTGAGACCCTCTTCCAGCCTTCATTCATTGGTATGTAATAATCATTTCTAACTTGTCTTATAGCACGCCTAAAACATATTAAATTTGTCAATTTAGAGAAATTTCGTTTTTAATACGTTATAATCCGAAAAGGTATGGAGTCTGCCGGTATTCACGAGACAGCCTACAACAGCATCATGAAGTGTGACATTGACATCCGTAAGGACCTGTACGCCAACAACGTCTTGTCCGGTGGTACCACCATGTACCCTGGTATTGCTGATCGTATGCAGAAGGAAATCACCGCCCTGGCCCCCAGCACAATGAAGATCAAGGTAATTATGCAATGTACAATCAATGAAAACATTTGAACATAGACATACTGCCATACTAAGATCTCACCAATACCTGATTTTCTTTAATGTACTCAACCTTTTTCCCTATAGATCATTGCCCCACCTGAGCGTAAATACTCCGTCTGGATCGGTGGCTCCATCCTGGCTTCCCTGTCCACTTTCCAGGCTATGTGGATCAGCAAGCAGGAATACGATGAGGCAGGCCCCAGCATTGTCCACCGCAAGTGCTTCTAAATCTATCATCATCTTATGCGTCTGTTGCTCAGGATCGCAGAGAGGAACAACACTGTTGTCACTGGACAGGTTTTGGCACAATTTTATTTTGTTACCATGTGTTACCTGGAGAGAAATCATCAAATGTGAACCAACATCAACATGAAGAACGAAACATGTCATGTTATTATTTAACATGCAAATGTAAATGTACATAAATATTAAGTTATTAAAGTCCATTATTTGGTATTTTTCATGTCTGTTTGATCATTAAGCCCAACTAATGTAGCTAATTGTAATCTATTGGACAAATCATAGGCAAGTACAGGTCACAAGGACATGACGACCGCCATAAATGAACAAAAACTTTAAGAATGTAAAATTGTAGAAAAAGTTTATGTAAATAACAATATGTAAGACATGCAAAGGCTTATTAATGTGCTTGCTTCCGACAATCAACACTACTATTATCTCACATATGTATTTATTATTATAGCCACCCAAACTCCTTCTAAAGTTCTTGCACTACAGAGACATAACAGGTATCAAAATGCGCGTCTCCTTTCCGAACCATGGGTAGCTAGCCACACTGAACGCTGGTAACCTAGCAACATGTACCGGGCGCCGCCCCACAGCTCAAGTTAGGCAGGCAAACCACGGGTGAGACCGCGCTCGCTCACCTTCAGTTCCGTATCACTCGCTGACTTCCACTATGTGCCCAACGAGGTTTGTTGGAGCAGGGAAACAACTTGCTGTTTTTGACCTGCCTTTAGGAATGTTGCTGCTTTATCTGTGTTAACTTACTGCCAGTACACAGCTGGACACCAGATACAGCTGGTCTGACTGCAAGCACACTTAACGATTTCCCCAGAAATGTTACATTTTCTAGTTCACTATTAAAATGGTCAAACCCTTCACTGACAAACATATTAGTCATTACAGTTATTACCATAATCAAGACATACAGAATATATTATATATTACACTGCTCATAAAATGTATGGTGCACGTAATCATCACAATATAACACCAAGTCAATTAAACTTAAGGGATAGCAATTGATTGTGAATCAATGTCAGCTGTTTTAGTGCAAATAAAAGTGACAACAGGTGCATTGGAGAGGCAACAACAAGACAACCCCTAAAAGGGACAGATTTTTTCTCTCCTTACCCTTCCTGACTGACTCTTCTCTCGTTTTGCTAGTGTCCTTGGAAGGTGGCACAGACCTCCATATGCTAGCCAACAATACCTTGACTGGTGTTAAGTACCGGTATGAAATCCGGAGACCCATCATCAGACCTTATACTGGTGCAGGGGGCCCTGGGTTCCTCCTGGTGCAGGCTAATGCCTGGCCTCATGTGGCAGAGTGTGTAGGCAGTTTCTGGAGGACGAAAGCTTTGATGCCATTGAATGGCCCTCATGTTCCACAGACCTCAATCCAATTGAGAACCTCTGGGACGTTATGTAATTTTGCATACAATACCACCAAGTAGCCCCACAGACTGTCCAGGAGCTCACTGATGCCCTGATCCAGGTCTGGGAGGAGATCCCCCAGGACACCATAAGAACCATCTCATCAGAAGCATGCCCAGACAATGTCGGAAGAGCATACAGGCACATTGAGGCCATACACATTACGTAACATTATGAGTGGCTGTCATGAAATTCACGCAAGTTGGAACAGATGTGATTTAAATTGTATAAATCCAGCCCTCAATCGGTTAGTGATTTTGGTTTTCATTGACGGTTGTTAGGTCATTTTGTTTTTTAATCAACAACTCAATATACACTAACGATTTTGATATTTAATATATTTCGCGATGAGCAATGGTCCCTTTATTTTTTTGAGCTGTGTATATAGGCTGCTGCTTGGTGCAAACCGACTGGCATTTGGATCTCTAAATAGACAAGAGAATTCACTTGGTGTGAAATGTAACTCCAGTATGACTTCATTGGAATGTGCCACGCTTGCTACCCCTCTTTAAACTAAGCAGAAACCCAGATTTGTATATTGACACCAATATCATATTTCAAGGACATTGGAGAAGTCTGGATGTCTTAAATAACGAATTCTCCATTACTTTCACAAAAAGCGCCGGCCATCCGATTTTGAACAAACACTGTCGGCTTTTGCCAGTCTAATCTAATCAACTGTTCAATAAATCCTTATTAGAGTAGGGCGGTCCAGCTCTCCTGGGAGTAAGAGTATAGGATTCTGTAGATATACAATTTTAGCAAAAATCTTTACATTTAAATCTAAAGTATTCAAATGATTATCATACATTATATACACGTGTAGTTTAGTCAGCGTATTCCCACCCTATTCTGTTGAATTCCCCAGCTGTTCAGAGGATATTTATTTTTAAATCTCAACTGAAGGGCGGGGCTTAGAGACATCGAATGATTAACGCACACGAAACACCATCTGTTGTGTTTTGCTTCCGTGAAATTCGAGCTCGTAAGTACATGCTGTAAATATAACAAACGAGAATGTCCCTACCTGCCATTTGAAATACTTTTACTAATATATCGAATATTGTCATTAGTTCTGTGCTAAATTAATTCGTAATTCGATAGGCATAAGTGTGCGTGATACATTTTCGCGCACATTTTTGCAAAGCTTGCAACGTAAGATACATTTACTTACATGATAAATGCATTACATAGGCCACTTGTTTTATTATCTCAAGTGTTTTATGATATACAACGTTGGTATACTTTTATTAAGAGGTAAGGATAGCTAAATCTTTTTAATAATGATGAGGATGATCATAATAATAATGTAATAACAGTTCACAAATACAACAGTTCACTAAATGAATTAACTATAAAACACAATTATTACTACGTGTAGTGCTAATCGGGTATTATTATGAAATATGAATGCTTAATTTAGAAGAGTCGTTTCAAGAACGCCCTCTGTATGATATCACGTGTTTGAATTGGCGGCGGAAGACCAGCACGTAACGGACGCACGTACGTCAAATTTGCGTCTCAGCTGTTTATTGGTGTCTTTTCATAAGGGGGGGGGGGTGGTTGTGCTGTTGCCAGATGTGGAGGTTTCCTGTAATATTTAGATAGGGTTGAATAGAAAATATTTTTTTTATGTGATTCGTCTGCTTACAGTTAATGCAATCTGGCAACCCTGACAGTAGGTCAGCACAGTAGGTAAGTTTAAATGTCTGGCGCGAGATGAGTATTGAACGCTCGCGATTATAGACTATAGTCGTTTTACAATATAACTTTGCGGGAATTAATCAAAGAACATTTTATTTTTGAGAAAGGTCTAACAAGCGCGAAGAAGGAATGGTTACAAAGAAGAACCGAACGGAGTATATGAAGCGATTCAAAGATCCGAAATGGGAAACCTACGCGAAGTGCTATGAGGAGATGGTGAAATACCGACTGACCAGAAGACTTCTGGAACAAACGCATAATCCTTGGTTTTGGAACGGGGACAGCGACTCGGAATCCAATAGGTCCACTCTTAATAAAGTTGAGCCAATAGTTCTAAAAGATTCTCAGTTTGAACGTGATAGAAAACATACACCTGAAGAACCGCTGAAACAAAAGATACTGACTTCAAAAGAAGTACAAGAATTTGAATCTCCAGAGAGGTCTCCACCCATTGGTAAATATTATTTACCAATATTAGGTCAATTTGATATGCTTAATGTTTAACTACTTTTAAAAAAAAATCCATCAATATCAATATATCAATTTTCCTACACTGTCTTACAAAATTTCTCCATAGGACAACACTTTTTTGGGTCCAGTAAAAACCTATTTTGGTTTCATATAGAACCCTCAAAAAGGATCAACATGATACTTGGGTTCTTCCTGGAACCAAACAGGTTTTCCTATTTTAGGAGATAAGATTATAGCACATCTTTTCCAGAAAGCTTGCATTTTGGATGTTTATAACAAATAAATAATAAAACAATTAAACTGTAATAGCTGGTAAGTTAACATTGCATGGAATTAACCTTTTTGTTTAAGTTGTATAAATGCAATATAATCTAGAATATTACTCTTCCTCCGTAGATAGACGGGTTGTTGTGGAAGGAGGCTATGAAGAGCCACAGGAAAAAGGATTAGCCGTTATTGAATCAGGGAAGAAGACATATTCCCGAACTAAAGCCAAAACGTCCAGAAAGCCCCCTAGGGCCAGAAGCCAGCTACGGGAGCCCAAAGTGACCAGCAAGGAAAACAGACATCCATTTGCCATGTACGGAGCGGGTGATAGGCCAGTTGAGATGGCTAGTAAAAAGACCCACAATGTGGGTCCTGCCGCATCAACCAAGGAGGTGAGTACTTACAAATCAATGCGATAAACAGAATTTACTTAATTCTGTTTATTGCATTGATTTACAAAATTTACAGAAACTGGCCTACAGGGATTCTGTACATCCTTCGCTAACTCATTTTGTATGTCCTCAGATTCACGAGTCTGCATTACGGGCCAAAACCAGACGGGAGGTAGAAAAGCAGGTGCAGAAAGCAGACCGACAGAGAGTGCAGTCTGCAGAAGTGGAGAATTTGACCAAAGCCAAACCAAACTTTGACCCCTGGATGACTGAATACATGCGCTGTTTTTCTGGCAGGTCTCGATAGATATAGAGGCAACACAGAAAAGGATGGAGGGGATAATATTACATTATTAGCAGTTCTGGTTGCTCACACCCGTCCCAGATAATCAAGCAAAGACAGTAAACACAGATTTGAAAAACTCAAATCATCTAACAAAAAGCTATTTAACATATTGTCCATTATCATTTGGTGTGGGTAGATTACTGTATGTATATTTGTGACATAACTTTTCAACTGCAAAGTAAAAAAATGTCTGGAGAATATGTTGAAGACTTATGATCTTCTGTGCATAAAATAACATGCATCTTTAACTAATGGAGTCAACAGATATTGTAGCTTAAACTATAAAAAAAATAGAGACATTTTTGTAGTAGCCTAAGAAAACAAACCGCCATGTTAATTATCATGTCATGAGTACACTGGTTATCAAAGTATTAACCAGCATAATTTATTTTTATAGGTCGCAACCCCTTGTTTGGGAAAATCTAACAATAAGCCATACTTGTGATTTTTATCGCAAGCCATTGACAATTTGTGCCGAAGTTTTATACAGTCTAGTTAGAACTTCGACAATGCTTCCAATTATAGTCGTCGTACATGCCACATCTGTGTAAGAAAACAATATTGTGAAGTATAGCACAAGAAAGTGTTTTACAACAGCCACATTTGTTTTTATGAAACTTCGTGTTATCGCCTAGGCTTTTTTTATCGGGTAATTCCACATTCTGTGTGATTTAGCAGATAGACACAGACTATCCGATGCTGTAGTTCTTTCTAGCCGTAAAGGGCATTTCACACGACTCGCGTATGCGCGCGTATATGCTACAGATGGAATACATGGGTGAATGAAAGATTATGAACAGGGCGCGTTAACACCTCAACGGCGTCATAGCACTTAAAATTAGAAACCAAGTCTATTTTCTCGCGTCCACGCGTGCAACTGCTCAAATGCGCTGGTACATAACACAGAAAATACTCAGTTTGTGCTCTACTCAAAACTCGCCGGATAAACTTGTGAGTATTTACGTTTGGTTGCATATCGTTGTTCGTTTATTATAGCTTGCTTATGTGCATTACCTTTCTTGTGTGGATTCATCCGATACCGTGATAATAGTAGCCATTTCAAGTATAACATGTAGTTCGTGTGTTAACCAATCAGTACTATAGGCTATAGTTAAACTGTTAAACTATTAAATTAAACAATTTAGTTGACATTACGAGTGGTGAAAGCTAACTACTAATTAGGTTATATTTGTATAACAAATTGAAGAACATTCAGTTACCCATTTTCTTTCCTTTACATAAACAATTCAAACTTTTGATAACAAGAATTACATTTTTTAAATATACAGAATTCAAAGCAAATGACCTTTAAGTGGGCTGGAGTACTTGTGCAGGCTTTTTCATTTTGTTTGCACATACGTTACATTTTGCTACGTTGAGAGCGTTGTACACTACGGCCATATAAATAATAAAAAAATGTATTGAAAATTATAAAACGGCTGGCAATAGTGGCGCTCGTATTGTGAATAGCCGGTTTAGATTTACGCGCGCCATAATGACGTCATTGACGTTCATCTTTCGTGTGATTTCGTGTGAACTCTTTTTAAATGCAAATACGCATCAAACGCTTTTGAATACATTTGGAATTTAACTTTCATATCATGTCAACATCATTTTCACAAACAATTAAAAATACACTCATTAACCGACTAAATTGTAGTTTCCTGTTTTGTTGGGTTGCAATACACGTTTTGGGGAGCATGTTTCTTTTAAACACGTGTGGGGTTCGTAGTTAATCTCATGCCCAAACCCTCCCTTCGTAACCCCCTTTAGATATTTACACAGTTATAAAAACAACAAAGTGGTGTACACGAAAGACCTAATTTGAAGTAGATCTAAAAATCCCCTTAGGAATCATTTAGGAATAAGAATGCAAAACGATGCAAACAGAACCTTTTACAGTTTTGGTGCAAAGTTCTTCGGGATTATAACTCATTCTATTTCAGTCAACACGAACCATGGCTAATAGAACACTTTAAATTACTTTAGGGCTTGGAAGTAGGCCAACATTTCTAAAGTGGGTAAAACGATACTAAGTGTACGCTTGCCTTAGTATACTTCCAGTTTCGCTTTCATTTGGAAACATTTTACTATAAAATATTATTCAAAGACAAGTTATGTTTGAAGCATATCAGTAAACAAATAAAAACCATGCCATTTATTGGTAGAATGTAGTTTTCTCATTTATGTAAATGGCTAAAAGATCATTTTCCTGTCTTTCTAAACAAACGTCTGCTTGCTGTCACGGCCAACTTTTACCAATCAGGAATAACTATGTGCCACTGGACCCTACACTGCTCTCTGTCGCAGAGGTTCTTAGCACTGTCAAAGCTGATCATTTATTTGTTGTCCTGTTCTCAGCCTATTCAATCAATTCACTGCATTTGACACTGAACAACCAGGCCCTCCTTTCCACCCTATCAGGCTCTGCGCTTTGGATTGCATCCTACTTGGCAGGCTGCTTCAACCAGGACACATGGTGTCCCCCAGGGATTGTTTTTATGCCCTTTTCTCTTTACCCATCAAGTCACTTAGCTGTCTCATATCCTTACATGGGCTTTCTTATCATCGCTGCATCCTTAGTAAAGAACTACTGGCTAGTGTTATGGAAGCTAGCTCAGAAGCTTAAGATATCTTTCTTGAATCGTTCCGTCAGCAAAGTGTGGATTATCCGACGATGATTCATCATTCTGTTGAACTGCCCAGCACTTTGGCCAAACAAGCATTTCAACCATTGTAAATGTCAGCTGATCAAAAGGGGGCCAAAATCCAACATAAGGATTTAGACCTCCCATAGCAGCTTGGTGTTCAACCCTTCAATGTCATGCGGCTCTTCTGCACACTCCACTGGCTTCCGGTGTTAGCTTGCATTCACTACAAGACTGATGCTTGCCTACAGAGCAGCGAAGGGCACTGCCCCTCCCGTGTCCAAAGCGTCCAAAATGGATATTACAGGCACACTTGTATATAAAAGACCAAGAGGAGGCATCTTAACAAAGTGCAAACATACATTTGTAATACTTTATTTTAAAAAGAGGTTCTACATTTTTAAGAATACATTTTTAAAAAGTGTGACAGGACTCGAGAGGGAAACAAAACACAACTTATAAACCCAAATAATGGGTCAATGAAACCAGCAGACGTAAGACGGTTCTGACTGATAATTCTCAAAACAAACCAGCAGGCGTGAGACAGTGCTGATTGATAATTCTAACCATAACATGATCAAAGATAATGTGATGTGTCTTAATGGATTATTCCATAGATAATAATGAACCACTCTGATATTAAGTCCATAAAACATGCTTGGGGTTGATAGATATATATATTATTTTGTATACAGACAACACTGTACAGATGCAATGGGTTAGGGCTGGGCTGAAGTACAGCGTCTTAAGTAAGATGTCGGGGCCTTTTATCATTTAGCGTATCAGTTCAAGTAAGCTGATCTGGGTTTTGGTTTCCCCATCCATTGAATCATATTCATTATGATCTAAAAGGATCTCCCTGTGGCCGTAACCTGCTGTATGATACACGGGTCTGTATGACTTGGTCCTGGAGGACAAGGTCCACTCTTAGGGAAGGGAACAGGGGCATCTCTGCCAGTGTCGGAGGGGTCCAGGAACAAGCTCGGCATTCCAGAGTGTGGCTGGAAACCTGTGACTTTGTGGGTCTCTGACGGAACATCCGGAAGTGCCGAAGTTAAAGGAAGGTCGGGGAAGAGTCGCTCCATCGTGATCAAATCTCTTTCACGTTTCCGACACCGGTCCTCTGCATCTTCACCAACCTGCCTGAAAAAAGGACACTGATGGGGTTGGAATCCAACACACACAAATAATAAAACAATATTTGTTTATTTCATGTTTACCTTAGGTAACTTGTGTATTAGGGGAGCAATTAAAAAAAATAAACATTATACATGTATTAGTTTGTAACTGTTTGGTGACTTTTTGACATACTGTGCATTGTCGAAACTGGTAAAAATGCATATTATCAGATAAAAGAAATACTATTGATGAAGTAAAAAAACACAGATCCATATCTCAGTAACTTT
>JACXGK010000941.1:35429-83525 GCA_016801125.1 Novumbra hubbsi
GGGGGGGGGGTGAAGGGTTTTTGTTTTTTTGCAACATTGACATCAAGCACTCGCTGGAGTACAGAAATAGCCTTCCATCTCCAAGATGGCTTCTCTTCCCCTCTGTGAGACACCTAAAAACAGCCCGTGGCCTCAATGCAACCACACCCACACCCTCACACCAAAGTGGGGACAGAGGATCGTGGAAGGAGACCTGGAGAGTCACTTTTGAGGCACCGCAGTGAAACCAGAAGGATTCTATCAGTTTAGTCGTTCTGTGTTTGCACGGCACACTTTTGTAATTTGTAATTGTTTTGATAGGACTGTTGTCAAAACAATACAGCTGTCTAGTACCAAAGAATTACACAATTGCACAAACAACTTGAGAGGCTTGCACAAGCAGCCTGACAAGTCTCCAGCTCATTGGCCAAAGGGGGTAATTGTAATATCCGTGCAGAAAAAACTAACCGTGTTCCAGAATTTGGGAATCTCTTTTTATACTAATGGAAATGCCTCCAGGAAGGGGACAACAAAAAAAAGCAAAAAGAAAAACTAAGATCATAAGGATCTGTGGCTGGTGTTTTGCGAGGGAGCGTTTGGCTCTTCCACTAAACTGCGCCAATGATCACATGACCAGGGCGAGTCCCAGAGCAGAGGCTCTCTGCCTTAAGGGGTCTCTCACCTTGAATCTGGGACCACTGAGCATGCTCCCTAACAGCCACATTCCTGGGCGCTCTCAGCCTGTCCCCTACGAGGGGAGCGCAGCTGTCGCAGGGCCGCGTCTCCGTACTGGATCCCTGATCCCATCCGCTCTGGGTCCAACTCTCCTGGAAGCAAACAGAGAGAGACAGATAAAGGGAGAGAGAGAGAGAGAGAGAGAGAACAAGACAGTTTAAATGAAACTAGATCGCTGTGAGTAGTTGAACGTTTCGTTGCGGTTTGCAGGGATGAGAAGAAACTGGCAGCAGAGGATACCTGACTCTATCTTGTTGAGGATTTTCCTGGCACACTGCACGAAGGCCTCCTCCACATTCTCCCCCGTCAGAGCACTGGTCTCCAGGAACATGAGTTCTGAACGGTCAAGACAGAACAACACAATATAAATATATATATATACATATGTCGATTATCAGTGATGGATGTAAAACGGTTGGTGACGACTGAACATCTCGTTGTAGAGGCCAGTCAATTCGGAAAGGATTTGTGGCCACTAGTTCACACCACGGAGTTTTCCTACAGTGACCTCTAGTGGTGCGTCCTCAGGGACAATTTTCAGAAATGTCGATTTTAAAAGACACCCCAGGGGCATATTTGACCTTCCATAGATGATCAGTATGTTACAGGTAAGGCTAGACTCTGGGCAGTAGTATGCATGAACTGTCTTAGTACAGGAGTGCTGCTGTAGGAGGAATTACACAGCACAACAGTATTTGATTCTGCTAGTGCCTTCTTTAACTGGGAGAAGACTATACAGTGAATATATCAGTTTAATTCAGTTGCAGAGTTTGTGTTTTTCCCCCTGCTTGATTATTGGGGGGTTGCCATGTGAAAATGAAGCCAGAATAAGACTGATTTTACGCGCATATCTACCACCACCCAGCGTTGAAGGGCCCAGCGTGTATACTCGCACCATTCTCCTGAGCGAACCGAGAAGCCTCCAGGAAGGTGACCTCCCGGTCTGCATCCAAGTCCTTCTTGTTACCACAGAGAATGATGACAATGTTCTGGCTGGCCAGCATCCTGGCGTCCGTCAGCCAGTTGGTCAGGGCGTTATAGGTCTCCCGGCTGAGGAAGATGAGGTAACGGGGAGAGAGCGAGCGATGACGACAAATGAGACGTGACCGATCCGCAGCCACACGAACTACACTTTCCATTAGGAAGATAGGATCAGTGCTGTGCTAAAACACTCTGTCAACTTGTATCCACTTGGCAACCAGTGAGTCATATCATATCTAGGTCTCCTTGGGTTGTACTTTGCATACTGCATTCGCTATCCGCCTTTGGAAACACCATTTTTTTTTTTTAATGTATTTGCAAACATGGTTGACTGCTCTCGAACAGCATACCCCTAGAAGGTCAACACACAATCAAGAAAGGATAGTTACTACCCAGTGTCCTGCTGTCATGGTCCACAATGAGTAGATCATTTACCTGGTGATGTCATACACAAGCAGTGCTCCCGCTGCACCTCTGTAGTAACTTCGGGTCACAGATCTGGGAAAGGACAGATGTAGTAATATCACGTTTTTGCATCAATCTGAAAATGCCATGCCTTTGACATTTGTCTACAGCTGTGTATAGTTGGCTACAGATTACAGCGTTTACTGCTGTCCTAAAAATAATCTGGGGCAATCCAAGCTGCATAAGGAGTTGGCATATGTGCAAAACAAAATGCACTAAGGTTGGCAGCTTTGTGGTAATGTGGTAATGCAGCAACGGGTGCGAAATAGAAGTGCTTCGGATTGTTGCTGTTCTTTGCATAAAGAGCACTCCCACAATGAATAGCCATAATTCACTGGCTGGTTTGAAGGATCTGGCACCAGTTTCCCAATGATCAGCTGCAGCTAGTTTACTGGTTTGATAAAAACCGCTGATGTCTCACCAAAGCAGGAGTAGGTCTGTGAATACTCTCACATACTGTACCTGAATCTCTCTTGTCCTGCTGTGTCCCAGATTTGAAGTTTGACATATTTGTTCACTACGTTGATTATCTTTGAGCCAAACTCCACTCCAATGGTGTGATTCGAATCATCTTTGACTGATATCAAATACAAATAAAAAAAAAGTTTGTTAATACAATATCTTTACACAGCCTAGATTACAAAATACCAGATAGAAAATGTGCGTGAATATCTTTTGGACAAAACTTACATCGCTTCTCAATAAACTGGTGAAGAAGACACGATTTTCCAGTTCCTGCATTCCCAATCACTAGGAATTTGAACAGGAAATCTATAAAAAGAAAAATGAGTTTCTTGTTCATTTCACATTCACTAATGTGGAGAGCTAGCGAGATTATTCGTGTCTACATCGGCTGAATAACGTTAACGTTTACCTAATAAATATTAACCTTTCATGTTAACTCATTGCAAGGAGGTTGAGTTGCTAGCTACCTAATAGTGTTTACAAAAAAATCATTATTTTTGTATCTAGCAACAGTAATATATAATACTGACTTTCAAAGAACGAATGTTAGCTCGATATCGATGCAAGTAAATTCTTAACGTTCACTGGTTATGCATGAAACAAGACACTTTAATTTCAGCTACAGTAACATAACAAGTTGTTCTTTTGCTTTTGCACGATTTGCATTGCAAAAGTGATGCTTGTGTAGCTACGCGTGTTGTTACCTAGCAAGCGTAGTTAGCTAGCTAACGTCAAGCTGTTATTTGTTTTTATATAAACAGTATTGCAAGAACGTTAACGTTATAGCTACTTTATTGCCCATGGCTATTTATAGTTGTACTCATCTGCGTGTACTCTATATATCCTACCGTATGTCTCAGACATGGCCAGGGTTGTGTTTTGTTGCTAGTTAAAATTTTTCCCTTGTTGTTATTCCTTGAGGCACAGCAAAGAATTGAAGTACAATCCCTAATAGTGCTCTCACTTCCCCTATTTTTTTCCTTCAAAATAATAGCATCATCTTCAAAAATGAAAAACCTTTCAATGTGTTTACGATTATTTTATCTACAGTTTTTCTTTCTGATTCCAATATACATAACTAGCCAATATAAATATACGGAAAAATAAGGACATTTTAATTTTACAATAACTGACCGGTTACAGATATACAGACAAGTTAGACATGTTTTATTACCTATATCAGATTTAGGCTGGCTTTATGTACAAGTTGAAAAATAATATCGGGATTCGGAAGTAGTAATGCGGTGTTCATATGCTATCAGAATGTATATAGTATCTAAATTCCCGGTGTGCGATGTCAACGACAATTTAGTCGGATACGAACTCCGACTAAATTGATGATAAATAATTATTCTGAACAGACTGTGGATAAAACAATAATACAAGTTGGGAACTTATAAAACGCTTAACCGTTTCATTCAACAAAATATTTGGTTGCGCAATATTTTGAGTTATGACGTTTTACGGCAAACCTTTTCCCTGTAAACCAAAAGATGCAATAAAATATCCGGAATTATTGTAATTGATAATAAACAATTGCTCATGCAGAGAGATTACTACCACAAGGGTGCACTAGTGGTTTAGCTGCCGACATTTAGAAGAGGCCGTTATGGACACGTTTCAGTTTTATTGTAGTCAAGTGGGTCAACTTCGTCCTACTGGGTCTGCTGTGCGGGACGCAGCATCATTGCCTGACCAATTGGTTATGTCAAACTGGGTCATAAGCTACTTTGAAATTAGAAGGCCCACCTACTTGACTACATTAAAATGGCTGATGCTGATATTGGCAGGTCAATGCCCACACACTCTCCATAATGGCAAACACAGTATATAGTGCTCCTTGAAACACCATTGCAAAATGAGAAGAATTGCTTTTAATGTATTATGGAATTGGAGATTGTTCTTCCTATAATATGGTAAAAGGTGTAGCACTACAGTATAATATGTAAATTGGCACAATGAATAGAGTTGCCTAATTTATTTTAATGGTATTTTTCCACCATAAAAATTTTTACAGTTATGGCGGAATATTGCTAAAATTATTGTTTTAATACAGTTACATTTTCTTTACATCCATGATAAAATGGTAGCCTTGGTTGCCAAACTTGGGCCACTAAACAAAAGGTTGCTGGTCAATATTCAGGAACTGGGGATTTGTTTTAGCTTTAAAGGAAATAGGAAATGTGCAAAAGAAAAAAAAGGTTTTGAGGGGAATTTCAGTCATGTAAGTACCAACATATTGTAACACTAGATAACTAACTCTCTGCAGTACCGTGACAAAATTTAACAACCTATGAGATGTAAATGTAAATAATCCTACAAACCTATTGTATGTCAGTGGCCTGGAACAATAACAAAGTTGCCATCTTGCCTCAGTTTGTGAAAATCAGAGGAATGGGCCTGAATAACTTTTCATTAGTAAACAGCACTATACATTATATATCCGTGATATCCAAATTATATACAATAGGTTTAACCCTGTTTTCAGTATATACAGTTTCCGGAATTCAGTTTACCTTTGACATTTCAAAAATATTGCATGTGGTCTTACACAGAACAACATAAAGAAGCAATATGGTTTCAGTGCCCTGTTCAAGGGCACATTAACAGATTTTTTTTACCACATCAGATCAGGATTTGAACCAATATCTTTTTGGTTATTGGCCTAACACTGACATAGGCAATCTCCTGCCCCAAATTTGTCATGTTTTAAAAAAACTAAGAAAACAAATGTATTGTTGTAGTTCCGATGACCTACGAGAGTTGGATTAAGCTAATGAGACATACATTATTCTCTTTAAGACGTAACGGCTATATAATGTACATATTCATTTATCTTTCCAAAAAATAGATGTCTCAAGAATTCCAGTCCTAACCCCATGAAACCTATGATATCACTAGAAAACAATAGAGACAGGAAGAAGGGAAATGAACTGTCCTTGGAATCTAAAAATGTCATCAAACACTTAAAGCCAGGATGTTGTTCTGAAATCTGGGATTTTTTTTCCTTCTGCGAGTCAGTGATTAGAGAGGCTAGCATCTATAGTCAGGTCAAACCCCAGGGGTAGTGAGCGGGTGGACAATGTCTAGAAACATATTTGTTATCCACTTCTATCTTGGGATATGAATCCAGCTGAAGAGAGAGCCACAGGCAAAGGGCTGTGGAGGTGCAAATGATCCTTGGCCCATGTATGTTGAGTATATTATGCCACTATGTTACATTCAGCATAATAAAGCAGTAAAGCAGAGCAAGGCTATGGTTCATGCTCTTCCTAATTCACCTCAAAGCTATGGGCATTGTACCATACTTCTGCAAATCCCCTGTAGTTAGGGTTAGGGTTACTGTAGAAACGTTTTGGGAAACATAGTGTCAAGAAAAACACACCTACAGACTTTGTCCTTTTAAACAAATAGATCCTCCAAAACACCAGCCCATCAACAACACATTATCCTGATTGAGACAGACGTTCCAACGAATCAAACTAACTAAAGAAGGATTGTTGTTCGGCCATGTTTAAATGTTTTGAGGAAAGACACTATCCACATAAAATGGATGACTCGGGGGTAATTCAATACCACACTGAACAAAACAGAACTTGTTACATTTAAACTGGGGGAGACCTTGAGACTCCTAGCTGTATATTAACAATGATGGCTCTCATTTGAGCTGCCTGCAGAAATGCCTGACCCCTGCTGGGATATATTGAGCTGCTGCCTTTTTAGGCAAACTGGCTACCTCAGATGATATTTACTGTTATTTAGCCTGCAGGAGAATGACTCCTCTGGTTTTGAAGGGGCCCGGGGCCTAGCGCTCAACACCTGTGTCAAACAGTGATGCGGTTGCTCTGAATAGTGTTCTTGTACAGGCTCAAGAAAAACAGCAAATTTCACTTAAACTTGACTGAATGCTCTGGAGGGGGACCACTGAGGCCCAGTGAGCTGGAATGTCCGCTGCCAACCTCTTAAAAGGGCTCACACTACATGTATTCATGAGCTGATCCAGCCTGCGTATGCCTAGAAATTCATATTTTAACGAAACAACGACCATTCTAAAGCAGTGGTGTTATTTTGTGGATTAATGCTTGGATCAAAAACTCGTCCGAAGTGTGAACCGTCAGGAATTAGAAAGAATTATTACTGGAATGAACTGTGAAGGTATAAAATGAACTATGACTGTAGTGAACACAGAAGATATAAAGAGAATTATGAGTAATTAAGGGTATGAAGAATTGTGACTGAAAATAACCAAAAAGATTGAGAGAATTATGACTGACATGTTTTCCTTAAGAAGGGAAGACTGCAGAATCTAAAAAAGTGGAACAACCAGGTGCAAGAAAAAAAGCAACCAATGAAAATGAAAATAGTCGGGCATAGGGGTGGGGCTTAACATTTTTTGGTCAAATGCCCGATGGAGGTCTTTCCCCAAAACAATGCAGACATTTTAATTACATGAATAAATTATAACACTTTTAAGCATCACCAGTGTGCAGGAATATTTTCTTAACGCTGCAGAATATGCCATAATTAGACAAATTATGTCACTGCAACACAAGTACCTCCCAGTCACAAACTTCATCACCAAAAACAGCCTGGCTAGTCATTTGATATGACAGCAAACTGACCAGCAGAAATACTTAACTGTGAAATATAAATAAGCACACAACAACACATTAGCCATGCCATAACAACCGGTAGATTTGCGTCATAGAGGGTTTTTTTCGGACACGCTAACAGTACAGTAAACTCTAGCACTCGTGCATGTATTCTACAATACATCTCCGTTTTGAATCAATGCCTACAGTATGTCCATTAAATTGGCACAGAGTCACATTACCAGCAAGAAAATGAACAAACAAAGAAACGGTCCCTCCTACTGCTCTAAAAGACCCAAGTTGAATGCCTCTTTTCAGGCGGCGATGCCCCCACAGTCCTTCATGGTACACAGAGTTTGCCATTGTTCCCCCTCACATCAATATTGAGGGACGGACAGCCTGGGAGGCAGTGGACAGGGAGCAGTGAGAACTAAGTTGTGGAGGAAGACAAAAAGGAACTTGGCTCTTTTTGATCACTCCGGCAGACACTTAACACACACAAAAGGAGCTGGGATCACTTGGCTGGTCTGTTCTGGGTCACCGGCAGCCTTCTGGGCCCTGATGGGAACCCTGACACTGCTAATCCTGAAACGGAACGAGGCAGGAACATGTCATGCAAGCTGTTCTGCAAACCGCTGGCCAACGTGGATTTCAACAGAGGGCCGTGGCTTTGAGCCGGGTGACGCTGGCTGGTAAATGTTTGATGGCACTGAGGATCAAGGACACCGTGATAAATATCCCCCTCGCAACAGACAATGTGTATTAAGTTGAACACTGGTCACCGTGCAAGAAGAAAGCAAAGGACGCCTTATTAGGAGATGGAAATACGAACCTGGGAGCTGTCAGACTACTGATCCGCAACTGTTTCATTGGTGGTCTCACTGAGGCCTTTCTGTTTCATTGGTGGTCAGACTGAAGCCTTTCTCTTTCATTGGTGGTCCCGTTGAGGCCCTTCAGTTTCATTGGTGGTCCCGTTGAGGCCCTTCAGTTTCATTGGTGGTCCCATTGAGCCCCCTCTTTAGAATGTATGTTTTTCGTTGTAAAAAGGACCTGCACATTTCTTTCTCATGGGAGAAATGTTATTATGACCTACGTGATGCATACGGTGAGGCAGGACAGTCCATGGAAATCGTTTTGCCTTTAGGACGCTCTTCAGCTTGATGTGTTAAGAGGCAATGAATAACTCAATAGAGATAGAAAAATAAGGTGGGAAAGTTCTATTATACTGTATATGTGCTAGTTTAAAACTAGGAACAAGCGCATTCTAAAACAATAAATTGATAATATTTTGTACACTAGTGAATGCATTCATTTTGGACAATGGCACCCCATGGGAAACAGACTCTACAACCCTGGAACCCAAGCGGCACGCCCGACCTACTGAGCTACATCTGACCCTCAATGCAGCCAGTCGTTTTCTCACCATCAACATGCGCTGAATTTAATGAGAAGAAGCTTGGATTCTTGATCAATGAGCATCTACGTTCGGTATAGTCCCTCTTTAGGGGTCGCCTTGCTGAGGTTAGGGGGCCCCCTGACCCCACAAACCCACCATCAAACCTCCATGGAAAAAAAAACACTAAAGACCTGACCGCTGGAGTTGACCGCCTACTGATGACCAAAACCATTTCTAATCCCTTCTGGCTGACTAGGTCACGTTTACCACGCATAGCAACATCCCACAGCCACGCTAGTGCAGACCCTATAGGTATTGTGCAGCATGTAGCTTGGCCTGCTTGAGGAAGTTCTTAAAGCATTCCTTTAGAGAGCGGTAAACAGTCTGATGTAAAAGTGTCTGAACCACGCAAGTGCTGCACTGCAGCCGAGACTTGCAGCCACTTCCACGAGGACCTGGTAAAGAGCGCCACAGAGCAGAATGCATCGGGCTTCCAGATTTCATTAAGCCTGTATGAGGGGGAGCGAGGCTGGAGAAACAGGCCCGGTGTGCTGTAATTAGAATCCAACAACAGAAACGTTGAGGGAGCGTTAGGGGAGCGCCGGCCGAAGTCAACGGAGTGTGAAGGGGAGATGAAAAAAAGAAGTTGACGACAGAGATGATAGGGTTAAAGGGTCTTCAGCATCACAAGTTAATTTAACCGACCAATCAGCCTGTCTTAATTTCCCTCCATTCATGGCCAACCGCCCTCTTTTGTCGATGTGACTCATGTTGTACACTAGAATGCATGACAAGCGCAAGGGGTGGACAGACGATTAGTTTCTGTTAGGATGTCGTCTACAAGGGTCACTTCTAATATTTCTAGAAAGGATAAAAAGTATTCAGTCAAGGCTAAAACCCCAAAGAGCAATTACTAAGACGTAGAAACACAGTCGCTCCATTTGCCTGTGTTTGGACAAGTTTGCAGTGATCAACATTTGTTTGAAGTTGCATTCTGCTTTTCCCCCTCGGTGGTCCTCGTCCTTTTTCTAATCAAGGCGTTGGGGCTGGTGTTTTGCCTCAAGCAGAGATGGCGTGACGACTGAACGGCTGACATTTTGAAGAGAGGAGCTGTTGTTCTTCCAACCTCCAATCCGTCGGGAGAAGATATCCTGGGTCGTGTGTTGTTGGAATGCTCGTCCCACCTATCGTGCTGAGTGCGTAGGGCTGGGAGAGGGGTGAGGGCTGGGAGAGGGGTGAGGGTTGGGAGAGGGGTGAGGGTTGGGAGAGGGGTGGGAGAACGGTGAGTTGTGGGAGTAGAGGGTGTGGCAGGGGTGTGTGGCGTATACAGATAAGACAGTTCGTGGAAAAGAAAACATCAGACAGATCTGCTGTGGACGTGCTTGGCAGATTACGTCATGTTCCAGGCTTGGCCCATACTCTGAATCTCGTTCCAAAACACACAAGATTGGAACAGCGGGATAAGAGACAGGGGTTTGATGATGGGGTAATAAATGTCTCATAAACATGTTCAAAAGGTGTCTGATGGTAGATTAAAAAACATCTATTACATTTAGAGATTAGAATTTAGAGCTTTCAAGTGCCCAATTGATGCTGGATACCGTAAAGCCCGATATTATGCCCTGTGTTTCATGACTTTGATTTTCAAAGTGAAATGAAAAGCCTTTTTCTTTGGAAACAATTCCAAGACTTGGTGACATAATGTGTCCTCAATAAAAAGGTGTATGATCTAAGTGTAACCACGATGTAAGTGTAACCACGATGTAACAATGTAATTCGACAAGACTGATCATGATACATCCTCAGGGCCAGAGAGAGTTGTGTAAGAATGAGGATATTCACTGAAGTTAAGAATATTCAAATTGTGAGGTTTCCCATGTTCTTTTTAACTCCCTTTGGCAAACAGACAGAAAGTTGCACAACCAATTAACTTCAGTGAGGATATTCACTGAAGTTAAGAATATTCAAATTGTGAGGTTTCCCATGTTCTTTTTAACTCCCTTTGGCAAACAGACAGAAAGTTGCACAACCAATTCTAAAATATAATCAAAGACATCTTTGTTATTGCACTTTTTTATTGTTACTGAGATACAGATGCTTTGAACAGACATTCATATTCAACTTTTCCTCCCTCTTCCAAGCTTAAACCCATTTGACTAATGCACGATGTGTGGGACACACAGAGTCTGAGCAGAGCTCTGTGTAATGCACATCAGTGATAAGCATATCTCTCCCTCAACAAGATGGAGTGTAGACTTTCCTTTGTTCAGTCAATCACATGGCGTGTGACAAAGAAGTACACTTGGCTCTTTCCGTGCAAACATTTGGTTGGTGTGAGGGCATCTCTGAAAATGTATTTTGATGTCGTCCACTACTCCCCAACGCTGGATAACAAGTCCCTGCAAAGAACTTGTGCCATCAACCTCTTGACAATTTTTTATAATCGTCATAACACAGTGAGATTTTCCATACTCAATTTAAAGTGTGGAGTTAATGGAGTCCAGCCGTTGTTGAAGTTACAATAAATGAACTGGCAAAAGAGGGCACACAGCAGATTCGTCTCCCTGCAGGTCACAGCGGATCAATGATCACAATACCAATTTATAAAAAAGACAAGCTACAAAAACACAGAATGGAGGTTGGATTTGTTGGTTACGCTCTAACAGGCATTTCTCCAGAACCTCCTTCTTCATTTTCTGTATCTGTGTCCTGAGTGGTCATTCCATCCACTGCAGTGATCAGCCTGCCCGGGCCCCCCCACCGTGGGCCCCCCAAACGTGCCCCCCCCAAACGTGGCCCCACCGCGGTCCTACTGGTTATGTCAGTGTTCTATCTCCTCAGATAACAGCTGCCGGCGGCTCCCTTCCCACCGCAACGTGCCAGGCGAAGTCACGAAAATAGAGGAACTGGGTGCAGCCCGTGGAAAACACTAATTGTTTTCCATTTCTATACTGTTTTTTGTAGATTCCTGTTTTAGAGGTCAGGAATGGCCAAAGGAAATCATGGTTGAGAGGTCGTAATTCCAGAATATCTTTCTGTGATCTGATAATTATTTACATAAAAACATCATGATGGATTTATAATAGATGACATTTGTTTACTGTGCTTAGGTAATCCATTGATTAGTATTTTCTTTTCCTTCTATTATTTTTACTGGTGGCTCCCAGTGTCAGATTTGCTACTTTAGATGTTGATGTTTGAACCGTTGTGTTCGAGACAGAAACTAAAACTAACATGTCAAAGCATCACCAGGAAGTATTCCTTTCCAATGAAACAGTACAATTGGAACAGGCTTTCCAATCTAAGTCAACGATGTGTCATAGGTGGACTGTCGGTAACTGGTAATGTACTACCCATAGGAGCAGAACAGGAAGTAACAGCAGGAAATGTAACCATCCATCTATGCTGAAAAATATGAGTTCAATCTGTTCTGTGAAAACAACATTCCACTGCATGAGCCCCAACAGGCAGAGCATTCTACATTACAACCACAGTATCAGACAGCCGTTGAGAAGATACGCATGGGTTTATCAGTCAGAAGGTTCGGGTCAGGTGTTCCACATGCGTTCCACACAAATTCATATTTCTATGTTGTTTTTCAAAACTTGAGGGCCAACTAAGTTCAAACTGTAAAATCAGCCCACCTACATCTTTTTTCTTTAGCACAAAATCAGTCACTAAATATCAGGGTCATCATATCCCCACCGACAGTCTGATGAAGACCTGCTGGCCATAAGGGGTAACAGGATCAATCTCCTGCTATTCAACAAGTGATGGAAGAGGCATGTACAGCATGATGGTCTTGAAATGGATTATTATTCTACTATTTCTTGTTTGTGGCAGTGCCAACTTTTTCTGAGGACGCTGTATCTTAATTTGACCATCCTATTGTTTCAAACATTTCTCTAAGCAGGAAATGCAAACTTGTTGCGCAGGGAATCTAAAGTAATGGCCACAATAATACAAATGTCTTTTTTCTTTTTTTATGAATTCTAATACATATGGCTACATAAATCCTGTGCTGTAGGATTAGTTTCCGGCTGTAGCATACTGGGTCAAGACACAGCATCTGTATAAAGATACAGGGGAAAAAAAACGTAAATGATTCACCTCTTCCTCCTAACAACCTTGCCTGTTTCCCCATTTGTGTCAGCTCACAAAGTCTGAAAACAAGACAAAGGTTCTGGCTTACTGCCATGTCTGACTGGGGCCAAGTCGGCTGGTTCCATCTGTTTTCTAGGCCACAACTTAATAAGAAACCTTGGGGGGAAGCCGTTTATCCCCCCCCCCCAATATAATTTTCCTGTCTCTCTTTCCTAGTAGAACTTTCTATATGCATGTTCATGGACTGCTCAGCTTCCTATTGTATTACGTATGTTCATAAAGTTTGAAACCCAACCTTTTTGTTATGGGGAGGATATAGGTGTACAGATGTTCTTTCTATGTTATTAAGCCTATGACAAGGAACAGGTTTAATAACACAAAGTACAGTAAAGCAATAAAAACACAATAAAAACTACGGTCCACTGTTAAAAAGGGTGTGGATGCTGTCCAACTCTTCCCCATGCCCAGACGAGAAGTAAACAAACCCTAGTCAGCGTAATCATCCCATCCATCCAAGACAACATTCCCACAGATATTACGGAGAATGGGAAAGAGAGGGGGAAATATATTCAGATGAATCTTTGCTTGATACACACACACACTTTTACTATGAGCACTGGAAGTTTTAATAACTGTCTTCTTATAAACAACAACATCTTGTTGGCCAAAATAAAATGCCCAAAGACCAGCTGATTTGGAATATGTTGTATTCAAGAGGATAGAACAGATCAAGGTCTCTTTTACAGCCATGTATTACAACGATAAAAACAAATAAAAAGGGTGATAAAACATACAGTACATTAAGAATTGAGTGTAATATGATAATTTCTAAGAAATGAAAACACTTTTATAAGCACTATGACCTTTAACTTAAGATCCCTCTGAATGACATTCCATGAGTGGGGAAAAAGATTTAAAAGCAGTTTTACCCAGTCCCGAACAGACCCACGATATTTCCAGCACTAGGCAGAGGTATCTGCCTCGCTCTGTCTTTCACTACGTCTAAATACTTGAACTTTTTTAGTCACAATCATTCAAAGGGGGAAACAGTTAAGTTGAGCACTGGTCATCAGGGTGTAATACGATGGACCACCACGGTCCACTTAATAAGAACAGCTTTATTAGCTGTGACGTCAACATGATATTAACTGCCAAGGCCACCTGAGGAATAACAATGACCACATTTATGTCCTCACAACCAGGGGTTTGTTTGTCTAGTCATAACAGTTTTTTGATGATTGATATAATACATGACGATCCAAGCACTGGCAGTTTGTTCTAAGTTACACGGTATGTGGCAGAGGCTTGATGTTGTGATAGCTGTAATTGCCTTTTGTTAAGATGAAGCAATCCGCCTGCTGCAAACAACATGATATGTTTTCCCTTTTGAAAAAAATGAAAACATGGACGGCGCTTGTATTAGTTTGCCATCTTTCTGTAAATCTAACCACATTTTAGCACAGCTGTAACATAACAGTCTCTAACATGGTGCTTTAACGCATAACAAGCTGTTGAAACGAGACAGGTGTGAAGTTTGATCCACACCACAGTGAACCTCCTAATATCCTACTTTCGTGAGAGCTATTCACTTAGCTTACATTCTTAATGTTATACATTTAAATATTATACATACAATATCATTAAAAATAATAAGGATTGCAAGTCGACCTTTGACTGTAATCACCTTTCAACTTAAATATGTTGTTGTGTGGCTTATTGACTGTTGCATGGAAGGGTCAGGCAAGGTGAGCTCATGGAGCACAGGCAAATGCTAAGACTTTTCTGTGATGACTTTAAGTGGATACTATCACACACAGTTGAAAAGCCTGGACTTAATTATGTTGGTGGTTGTTAAAAGAAATGGCAGTAATGCCGTTGCAGACTGTGGTTGGTTTTTGGTCTTCTTATCGTATTAAACGAAGACCACAAAGTTGCGAATGTGCTTTTTGGTTGCAAACGGTTGAAAGGATAGACAACGAAACACGCTGTGTTTTAAAACTTGGCACATATATGGGAATTAAATCCATGGAATCACAATATGAAGAATTAGAAACACAAAAGAACAAAAACGCTGGTCGTATCATGATGACAGTCCCACGAAGTATAGCCAATAACGTTATTGTTAGCAGTCGAATTGATGTCCATAGTGTGCTTCGTTGTCCATTCCTTCAACAAGAATGCCTTCTCCACGTGTGCCTATTAACGAACGGTTTGATAACATACCGTGTACAGTTGCATCCCTAAAACACACGCAAATACACACATACAGTCACACACAAGTTATATGTATCAAAGCAATACAACTACATGGTTTCATAAGCTAGTTTGCTTAGCCTAATCCCGATGTTCTAAAATGGTATGCACACATTCTGTCTAATATACAACCTTTTGTCGTTTTTGAATTCTGGTTCCGACAGTGGTTGAGTAACTTCATATGACTGTTTGGGCCGTAATAGTGGCAGGAACCGGGATGCTGTGCAGGGCCCGCCGTGTAACCCCGCCCGGGCTGCCCGTGGCACTTTACAGAGCACGGAACACATTCATCTTGTAACACAGAGAGGGCGAACCGGAGCAGTTGGTGATTTTCCGACGGTACGCCTGCTCTCCACAGGAACGGATTTATAAAACACACAGGCAAAAGCCACCTCTGTGGAAGGACTCGTGTATTGGATTTTATATATATATATATAGCAACAGTAAGCAGGCGGGGGGTGACCGATAAAATACGCAACCTTTAGACCCTATTTGCTGCAGATAAGGACATGGTTTGGCCAGTGACATGGGAGGTGGGGATTTATACTGTGGAATTACATTCATTTTTTTTATGACATGCACACAAGCTAACGCATGCTGTGAAAACAGCACAGCAACCCTACATGCTGACTGGCCTCTGAAGCTGAACAGGGTCAGTTCTGGTCAGGTGTTGGAGAAGTAACTGCTTCAACTCCCTGAATATGAATATGTATGTATTGCCGTTGAATTTACCTGATTTAATCTTGTTCAAATATAATACAATTATGAAGTAAAAGAAGATAGATATTCTTCCTTTATTAATAGAAAATATAAGACTTGGTATGTGGCATATTAAGCAACTTTTGCCTTGTAATCAGTCTACATAAAAAACAGCAGAAAGTGAGGGTAAATGAGCTTAACAACTCGCGTAGAGGCAAAGTAATCCCCTTATAGGCATTTGTATACACTCTAATTTGAGCAAAGACCAAAAAATGGAAACTATCTATATATTTAGCTTCTTTATAGAGAGTTGGTAGTCTAGCCATATAACTCTTATTCTCCTACGCTGGGAAATTACGCACAGAGCATCTTTCCAATCTAACATTCGGAGTTGATTTAAAGACAGCACACACAACCTGTTTTGTGGTTACTCCAACCACTATTTACTTTAATACCCTAAACATAACCTGCCAGATCCAATAGCTATGAAGTTGTTCTGCCTCCCAGAAAAGACCTAATCTAAACCAATCGTTGCCACAATTTACTTCCATAGGATACGTTTTGGTCATTAAGTTAATAGTCCTTAAGCTGAAGGAAAAGTTAATTATTATGTTTATTGTGATACATTGCTGTTGGACTTGGATATACATTGTATTGTTTTACTAGGCCAAATTAGGTCCAGGTGCTTACGCTACTGATTACATGTAAGCGTTTAGGAACCACAACAACTCAGCCACGAAGTGGTAGACTACGTAAAGTTACAGAGCGGGGTCGCCAAATGCTGAGGCGCATAGTTCGTAAAGGTGGCCAACTCTCTACGGAGTTCCAAACCTCCTCTGGCATTAACATCAGCACTAAAACTGTGCGCTGGGAGCTTCATGACATGGGTTTCCATGGTTGAGCAGCTGTATGCAAGCCTTACATCACCAAGCAAAATGCCAAGCGTCAGATGGAGTGGTGTAAAGCATAGCATCACAGGACACTGGAGCAGTGGAAACGTGTTCTGTGGAGTGACAAATCCCACGTCTATATCTGGCAGTCGATTGGACGAGTCCTGGGTTTGGCGAATAGCCGGGAGAAAATGTTCTGTCTGACTGCATTTTGCCATCTGTAAAGTTTGGTGGTGATAATGCTATGGCTTGGTTTTCTGGGGTTGGCCTAGGCCCCTTAGTTCCACTGAAGGGAAATGTTAATGCCTCAGCTTACCAAGACATTTTGGATACATCTATGCTTCCAACTTTTTGGGAACAGTTAGGCTCTTTTCTGTTCCAGCATGACTGTGCCCAGTGCACAAAGCAAGGTCCATAAAGGCATGGTTGGTGTGGAAGAACATGACTTAGATTTTTTTAGTACAGTTGATATTATTACACTATCCAGCTATGCCATAGTTGTTCAATCAAAGCAGCATTATGTTGTAATATCTAGGTTAATATAGGTATAACAAAGGAAAATTGTTTCAGAGAAATAATAAAACAGACGAAATCCAATGTATAAACACATGCATGCATTCCAAATATTCTTTATTTTCAAAAGGTATTAAACTACAGGCAAACATTGAATGGTTCTATCGGGTCACTGAGCTGTAATTCTACCGCTGCTACATCCCCACAGAACGCTGAAAAGAGATATTTGAATCTTGTTTGCAAGAAGACCAGATGATGTGCACTAAAGCATTTGAAGACATGTATTACTGTTAAATGCATTTGCACTTAACATACAGCCCCTGCCTTACAGAGCAACTGGACATCATACAATGAAGAACCCAGCATTCAAAAAAGTTAAAAGCCACCTGTCCAAAGGTGTGTGTACCACTGTCCAATAACACTTACAGCTCACCCGCGTATCACCTCCAAAGACCCATTCAAAGCACTTTAGTCATGTACAAATGCCAACCGTCTCGCACATTTTTCATTTCAAAGTATAAGTAGTATTTCATTATGAGGACACAAATCACTGGCAGCACATTATGTAAGAATGTACTGTATTCATTGTGTCCGAGTTGAATAACCGCAAAATTGTAACTATGGTTAACTTAGAGCAGGGGTGCCCAAACTTTGTCCTATGAAAGGCCAAAAATCTAACTTGACTCAGGGCTGTGGGCCGAAAGTAACGTTGCATTATACCAAACTGTATTATATTATATAGCGGGACAAATAAAAGGTCTCCGCGGGCCAAGTTTGAGCACCCCTTTTTCCTTCTCTGACTGACAATGTAATTTACTTTCAGAGGCACATCCCATATTGACAAGTGACACATCCAGTTGGTCTAGGCATTTATATAGTTTCCTTCCAGGTTTTCTTAACACTACTGTACAAACTCTTACAAGGTTCAAAAACATTCACTAAAAGAGGAGATCATTATCATTGTAAAATGTCAATAATGTTATCTCTATAAGCCTACCCTTATCAGAACTGACATAGGCCGTCACCGAAATCACACACACGATACAATGATATGGATGGAAGTTGTTGATTTTAACTTTTGGCAGGACTGTAGACAACATCTTTCAATGGTTATAGTTTTAGAAAAACACGGCATGGCTGGATATTGATATTCATATTTATACCAGCCTCGGTACTTAAGACTTAACATTCACTCATTTGCAGCCAACCCTCTGTTATCTCTATATCAGGTAATTTTCTGCATGGACGTTTCTGCCCGTGATGGTTTTTATAGTCTTCTGTTGACATCACCCATTCATTTCACAATAGTCCAAACCTCCTAGAAATCTGGTAGCTTAGAATGTACAAATGTTTTATTAATGACGACTTATTGCCTGTTTAACTCGTTACTAATAAAAGCTCCACTTCTATCAAAATTCCAATGCACATAAGGCACTACGAAACGAGCAGTAAAAAGGTTATTAGGCCCATTCCAAGAGAAATAATATCAATGCTGAACTGAAATCAAACATGATACCACATTAAATATTGTAAAATCCAAGACTATTGGAAACTGTGTAGAATAGCAGGATGGGCAAGTGACAACAACACGGATGCTGAGAACACAATAAACAGTGTTTGTCCGGTAAAATGAATCTGAATGTCCAAACTGCACTTCATATACAAATCATTATGCACAATAGTCTACAGGTCTGATTGATGTACAGTTCTTACTTGGACTAAGACAATATACATTGCTCCATTTTTAAGTAAAACCTACATTCATACAGTAAACAATCAATAACAGTAAATATGTATATAATGCAAAGATCAAAGAAAAACTAAAAGATCGATAGGCCTATTATTGCATTGAAAGGTAATGTTTAAAATGTTCTTTTTTTTTTATAATGACAAACAACCCAAAATTATTAGTACATTTTGAAAATGGAGTTTTCTCGCATCTCAGAATATATCAACACATTTTCTGAAATTGGCATAATTTACTGTCTCCACTTCACAAAACAAAAGAAGTTGTTAACAACACAAATGGAATGACCAGTTGCAATTGTGTAAAATTGGGACAGAAAATAACTGATAAATGAACGAGTCATATGGGTTAACATACTGAATGTGAAATAAAAATGATGTTTTAAACTACTATAATAATAACAACAATGAGAAATAATGGAAATCCCCTCCTAACCAAACACACCCACTGGAAAAATCTCAAAACAGTGGTCTCAAATGCATTTAAAACCATTAAGGAGCCCTATAACTGCTAACATGGCTATGTTTATAACTACTTGGCAAGTGCTATGGTCAAGTGAACCAAAGGTCAACAGGTCCAGGTACAAATTTTTGTACAAATCTAGACACTGTGACACTTATGATAGTTTAGACAGAACCCCTGTGTATGTATGCCTTAATATAAACACCTGTTTACATTTACCAGTGGAAACTTTTTCCAGGTTCTGGAAAACATTAGCAGTACTCCACTTCTATGTTTGAGTGATGTGTATGCTAGACAACAAGCTAAATTAGACCCAAATATGGACTGTTTACATAAGTTCACAACTAAGCGTAAACAAGCTCAATAAAACTAATAACAAATATATAACCTTCCTGGTTTCGTCTTTTACAGCGGTCCATTTGGAAGAAGTGTGTCCAGGTAGATGAATACAAGAGGAAGCCAATGAGAAGTCCCATCGCACCTCACTCAGATATTTCTCCATTGCAGGTCGCATTGATAAAGCACAAACAAATATAGCATTGAGGCCTAACCAAGAACATCTCAGACACTCCAAAAGTTCACTCATGTTCCAGTCACGTCACGGACGCTGAATTGGTCACCGCGCCGCAACGGTTGTGGCCAGAAGCTAAGCCACACAACAGTACTTCTTCCACCACGACTTTGAAAGCTTCTTCATCTTGTCCGGAGTTCGTTTTTTCCGCCGGTGCTGTTGCTGAAAGCCAGTGTGCTGGATGCTGGCCACGATGGCCGTGTCAAACACCTCCTTCAGATTCTTCTGGGTGAGCGAGGAGCACTCCATGTACGACACGGCCCTCATGTCCTCCGCACACTGCCGGGCCTCCCGAGGATCCACGGGCTTCTCTTTGTACTTGGCCAGCTGGATCAGGACCTTGACGTCCTCGCGCAGGTCGGACTGGGTGCCCACCAGGACCACCGGGGTGCGCGGGCAGTGCCTGCGGATCTCCGGCACCCATTTCTCCGCAACGTTCTGGAACGAGGAGGGGCTGACCACGCTGAAGCAGAGCAGGAAGATGTCGGCGTTGGTGTAGCAGAGCGGACGCAGCTTGTCGAACTCATCCTGCAGGAGAGAGAGGAGAGCGGTGGTCAGGAAAACACGACCTGGTGACGGGCACAGTTGACACCGCGCCCGCTGGGCTAACGGGGGGGAATGGTGTCCGCCTGTGGTGTCGGCGATGACGTGGTCACAGGCAGAGAAGAGACATCCTGCTCTCGCCGGCAAGCTTGCCACCGCAAGTGTCTCGAGACACCCCGGCCTCGTGGTGAGGACTCTCTTGTCAGGCAGGAGCACACAATCAGTGTCTGTAGCCTGATGACACGTGACACCTCTGGTCAGTTTCTGTTACCGTGACAACATGTCGCAGTGTTTTGGTCACATGCTGTTGTGATTCTGATTGGGGACAGCACCTTCAGAGTTTTTTTTTCTCTTCAATTCTAACTGACAATGCTGTTGTGTAGGGCGGTGTGTAAGGCATTATTTATTCCGCCCAACATATTTCATGCCAGCAGCTAAATAGGAGAACAGAGATTGTGACTATAACGCAGATGAAGATATTAAAAAGACAATGCATCGTAGTCTCAAAATGAATGTGTGATGACAAGCACACAGCTAAATCATGTAGGACAAGTATGAAGACCCTGTTTAGAAGGTAGAGGAGGAAATCATGACTTGCAGTTGGCAAAGCTCACGCAAACAATCTCTGTAGGTTTACGTGATTTTACGCCAGCTAAACCTCCCCCAAATGTAGCGGTGACATCATTTACATCATGTTTAAGTGGCGGCTCAACTTTGCAGGGATTTACAACTGTAAGCATCTTACCCATGGCCTAATCGTGCTGTCTCAAAAATATGGCTGTGGGTTTTCGCTAAAGTGTTGTTTAGTCTTTTCATCTGGCAAATGTGTTTTAACACTGAGATTATGCTTGCATATCTCCAACACATCTAGTCGGACTACTGCGATGTTAACCGGACAGGAGATAACACTGGCATCCCACTGACAACACACGGCAAGATGATGTTTACTGACAAAGCATGCTTGCATTCCGCAGCTCAGACTCCATCTATTTCTTTCTCTTCTTCTGTTGTTCTAATACATCTCATTTCTACCTGATAGAGATTTTAATAGAGTATTTCCCCTTTTCCATTAGAAGTATCTAGATCTTTAAAGATTGTCTGGGAGTTCATTAGCGGACTCAGGATCCCAACGTGGTCAACAACATTAACAGTGAAGGACCCTGTAGGACCCTTAAATGGTTGGTTCATAGTCAAGTAAGGCATACGCGTGTCTGAGAAGAGGATTACATGTCCAAACCCAGCATGGGGTAGTGGTACAGTGGAGGAAGCTAAGCTTTTAGCAGCACAGTGACAAGTTTAATAGGCTAAAAACATGGACTTGATCACTGGGAAAGATTTTGGGGCTACTAACTGCTTTAAATGTGTGACATTTGTAGGTTATTGAGCATGGGCAGTCTATTTCATGTCCTGCCATAACATCAATAAAGGGTTTTACATCTGTTAATTGACTGGATGAATCCAAAATGTTACATGTATTGCTTTGGGCAAGGGAGTAGGATTGACTCTGATATTTGGGCGGACACATTTGACTACAGTGTGAATGTTAACATATTCACCAAAATGTCTATTTAAAATATAGTTCTATGATAGGACTCAAGCGTTCAGTATAAATATTCCATATCAGTTTGACTTTGAGAAAGTAGTGATTTCTGAACATGCAATGGCCCTAACTAACATTGTTAAATTATACAGTGGGTGATTTCTTTGCATGGTGGAACTTTTCAGCTGCAATGGCACTGCAGACAGGTGATAATGTAAGCAGAGTGCATTTTTAAAATGACCAACACCGCAATGATGTTGGTAACATCTCAGTCAGGCGTGTTCGTCAAGCTGAAAGTATCGTTCTATAGCTATACAAATGTACTAATGTTTCTACACGTTGTAAAACGTGTAACTACAGTAATCCACTTAGACATACAACACACACAGCTCGTCATGAAAGAATGAATGACAAGGTCAGATTCAGTCCGAACGTGATAATGTCGAACACATCATTAAAAAAAAGTATTACCCAAAAAACATTTTTCAGGAGAGCAATTTAACCTGTTTCTAATATTGAAAGGGACATTTTTGCCCAATCTATTTCTTAATGTCTAATCATGATCGACGACCTTAGCTGAGGCTAGGAAGGCCTGCAGTTCCTTAGATGTTGCCCTGGGCGATTTGAAACTTCCTGGATGAGTTCTCGAGTCCCCCTCAGAGGAATTTTGGTAGGCCGGACAGTCCTGGGTAGATTCACCACTTAGTATTCTCCATTTGGAAATAATGGCTCTGTCTCTGGTTTGCTTGAGTCCTAGAGTCTTATAAATGGCTTGGATGTTCAGGCCTAAAATATCTCTCATCTCACCTCTTCTGGAATGTCTTTTGACCATGGCTTGGTGTGTGTTTCTTGTTGAGACCTTGTAGCCTACAGCATTGATGGTGAGGTTTTAAATAATGAATGTTTAGATTAAACAGGCCGGGCAGTAACCAAGCCTGGGGGTGTCTGCTCTAACTGAACCCAATCATCAACTGATGTTTAATATGTACTTCTTCACACTGGACCAGTTCGGGTTGGATGAATGTTTTCCATTAAATTATCATCTAAACACTGAATTTTGTGTTTACTCTGTTTCACTTCATCTTACAATATGTTCTGTATGAAGATCTGACACCATTCAGTGTGACAAATATTCAATAATTGACGGGAGCAAATACATGTTCACCCCACTGGTGCAATACAGATTCACGTCACAGTTGGATCATTGGACTGTCTTTATTACAATTCTCCGATATTGACCAAAATAGATGGACCTTTTAAAAAAGTCTTCCAGGTCCTTTATGCAACAAAACATCCCAAAACATCCCACTATCACCACAATGCTTAGATAAGAGGTCAATAGTATGGAATGTAGTGTTTGGTTTTCACCAGACATAACATGTCCAAATAACATTATTCCTAGAGTCTTGACAAGTCTTCACGGGCACTTACAGATGCGTTTTGTCATGTCTGGTGAAAACCAATCACTGCATTTCACAGAATATTCTCCATATCAAAAGTCAAACATGCTGGTGACACTAGCATGACATTTTGGTGTTTTTAGTAATTTTTTGTTGTTTTTGCTGTCTTGTTCCAAAAAAAGCTTGTAAGTGATTGACAAAACTACATTTTGTTTAATTGGCCCAGCCATGATTATGGCGGTTGGGGGCAGTTGATTAACATGGTTTCACAATAAATATAAGCTGTTTAATGAAAGTTAATTCAACAACTAATAGTTGGAACTAAATACCTATATACATAAATATATACATACACACATATATATATATATATAGATATATACACACATAAATATATACATACACATATATATATACACACACACACACACACATATATATTGTTTGCATTATCTGGTAAAATCAAAGTTTGTGTCTAATGTAAATCCAACTGCTACAGAAATTCTCTCTGCAAAGACACAATGCAGAACCCCATGAACCCACAGAGCTCAGCCTCCAGCCAGCACTGACTCTCTGTGTCTAGACAGAACTGCTCTGGATCTAGCTTGGCCTGCTTTCCAGGGCTGCTTTCCACTGTTGACTCTCTCCACTTTGCTCTGCTTCTTAAAAACAGGCCCATCGTGTGTTTCCTCTGACCAGCCCCAGCTGTGCCGAGAATTAGGCTGTGTTTCCTTTCCAGGCTCACATTCAGTTCATTATTATAAGGTTTCCTATCTTTTAGCCCCCCCCCCCCTACCTCCCATCTCCCATATGGGGGAGACAGTTCATCTGAGTAACCTAATTTCAGATGCAGACTCAAGGCTGGACAAAAAATCAGCTGGAGCAATCAACTTTTGACCATAGAATCGTTTAGTTCAATTCGAGGAAGTGCAAAAATCCATAGCACATTAACTTTTCTTTTTTTAAGCAAATCATTGAAAACTCCCTTAAGTGTTTTTTATTACAAACCTGGCCAGCTGTGTCACAAAGCTGCAGTTTCACTGGCTTGCCGTCAACTGCCACCACCGCTGGAAAAGTAAATGAAATGCAACAAATTAAGCACACATTTAATCAACAAAATATAGTCACAAAGAAATTGGTAAACAACAATGTGATGAAGTACTGCACAATAATATTGTAACTATTGCCAATTACTTAGTTCCTCAAACCATTAAATCCATTGGCACCAAGAGTTGGCTAGATTTGAATAAAGTTTAAATGTTTTGGACAGTCTCATTTCAAAATGCAGGCTGTGGTTACTCATTCACCTTGAATTCACCTGTTCGTTAAATCAGAATTTAAACTGTCTGGAGAAAAAACAATAATTTATATAACTCTATACCTAACTTAAAGCAGATATTTAATCAATTACCCGCAAAGTTATCAAAAGCAGTTGGGATATATTCAGTTGGATATCCATTTGTTGTGTAGCTGACAATCAAGCTCGTTTTCCCCACTGCCCCGTCACCGACAAGTACACACTTCACTTTGCGCTCTCCGCCACCAAACCAGCACTTGGAGCCCGAAGATGACTCTCTGCTCCGAAACCTCCGAGGGGGAACGGGTGGTACCACCGCCGTCACTGTTACGGGTATATATTCTCCATCGCCCTGGGGAGGCATCGCCTTGTGGTATCGCCAATGCAGCCGTCCAGAAATGTTGCCTAATCCAAATTTGGCAAAACCATTCGTTTCCCAGGTCTGACATCAATGGGATTTCGACAAGACATGTCCCTTTGCTTTTGTGGTGTTTCCATTACTAAAAAAGTGTATCCTCAGTAAAGACAATGCTGAAACGTTTATTTTAAAAGCCACATTGTTCCTTCAGCAATAAATCCGATACTTTCTGGTGTCCACCACTGATGATTTGAAGTTTCTTTTCTGCATTTCCACAGTTTTACTCGTCCTCCCCGCCCCTTTCGCCCGGTGCCAGTAAAAAAAGGCTCAACCTCCTTGTGAGCAGCATGACATCATGAAACACCACTCAGGCAGAACAAATATTACCTCCTTCACGACCGTAGGCCTACATCCTGTAAAACGTACAGAAGTTCATATTGTTTTTTCAAATAAATAAAATAATACTTCGTCTGTTAAACTACATAATTGGGGTTTATTTCCATTAACGTTGTAAATGTGTTGGACACAACTGTTATATTTGAATCCCTCTTCACGTGTCATCTATCTCTATTCGCTGGAGATAACGATGACAAGTAGCACAAGATTGACTCCTAGTGGACATTAACAGGACATATATGGACGGCATAGCATGCATGTGTCCATTTTGGGAAGTACCAATAAGTCCAATTTATTTCAGTTGCAAATTAAATTAAATAAAACTGCATTCTAATCTATGTGTTAAATTTACCCAAAATGAATGACAGACGCCAGAACGCGACTTACACGGAACGTGTGCCTCACAGTCACAGTTCTACTTCGGACCTAATTTAAAGGTACAGAGTAAAAAGTGTAACAACAAATGCACGCTGGGCAGCGCGGCAGCGATTGATTAAACTTCTTAAGGTTGACATTCCTGAACCTAGAAAGAACAAAACGGAAACAATGGCAGAAACACGTGTTGCTCTTGGCTTTTTGGAGGATGCAGAACAATGGCAACTACAAAGTCGGCAGTTCCCAAGCAAAGTTGGAGGAAAACCTGCTTGGCTGAGTCAGTCGGACACTCCAAGTCTTCATGAGTTAACATGTGACAAATGCCATCTTTCTACAGTATTTCTTTTGCAGGTGTATGCTCCGATAGTTGGACAGGGTAGAAGTTTCCACCGAACTCTTTTTGTATTTTGCTGCAAGACACCAGACTGCTATTCGCGAAACGACAGCAGTTGCCTGAAAGGTAAATAGCGATTAGCTCCAGATGTACCATTTCCATAGACCGAGCATCTTATTCAAATCATTCATAGTTACGTGACGAGCCGACATGGCTCGATAACTTAAGATCATGAGCCCCACTTACCTTCAGTCGCAACCAATGCATTTTCTCCTTATTAGTGATCACCCCAATTGCTATAAATCGTACATCCGTTGGTGTGCCTTTTTGGTAATGACTGATGTTAAATTATGGACCCTATAGAGATTTTTCAGAACTAGTAATTGAACCCATAAATTTAAGGGGTGGGCGGACTTTCCTTTGTTTACAAACATTGGAATATGTTAAAAAATTTTCTAATGGGGACTTCTGATTAATCTGACCGCCTGATTTTGTTAATGTGAGAAAGCCATAATAAACACTGCTGATGCTGTCAGCCTTCCGTTCCAGAATAGCACACAAACTTTGTATAACCACAACTCCTCATAAATATGTGACATATTTTGTCTCCTTGCTCTTGGACCAGGTCAGACTACCTTTGGTGACATCTGTTTATCAACCAGTTTGTTTCACTTTGTAATTACTCTATTCCAGTATTCAGGAGCCAGTTGCCAAGGAGAAACAACTTTTATCCCTTTGATCCACCATCTGATGATGTACCAAATGAGATGCAACTTGACCCCTGTGTCCTGAGTTCGGGGGTCAAACTATGCAAGCTATGTGGCTGTGTTGGTCAGAAAACCTGCTCTAAATGCCATGCCGTGTCCTACTGCTGTAAAGAACACCAGACCATCGACTGGAAGCACAGTCACAAGAAAGAGTGTTGCAAACAAGGTGAGTGTGCTGGTCTCCTGGACTGTCATACCAGGTGTAATAATCATTGTGCGCAATTGTGTTAGAAACTTTCTATACGCTTTCAGTACCATCCAGTGCAGTGCCTTCTACGTTCCTGTTTCCGGAGTCTGAACTGATCACAGAGTTTGAGGAACAACCGAAAGAAGAGTTGAGTAAAACGGTAGAAGAGGAGCGCAAAAACTTGGATTGCTCTGTCTTGGCTGATGGTAAGACTTCGGCATTGCAACTTTCAGATCCATTGTGCAGTGTTGTCAAATGCACAGATTACTTAACGCATTTTTGCTCTAAACCTGATTTAATATAAATATTACTCTAGAATTGATTTCAAATTTTCAACAGTTTTGGCAGAGACCGAACTTGAAGACATGGCCATGCATGAAACCCAAGATAGCAAAGTATTCCAAAGGTTTAAACAGAGAATTGCATCAGAGCCACATCAGGTAATAATAAGACTTGAATAATAAGCTCTTTAAGCATGTGGGTGAATGCTTTGGCTGTTTTAGTGGGTGAAGACTTCCTTAGTCTCGTTAGTGTCTCGTCATATCTCCCCTGGAACTTCATTGTGCCTCTGACACATTTCAGTTCTAGGTTGTCAAGATCAGCCTATGAGGGACAAGATGGAGTTAATACATAATATTATTTAAAAGTATGAATGCATGATATTCAATGATTCTTGAAGAAGATCACTTTTATAAATGTTAACCCTGAATAAGCTAAGTATAACAGTTGGACCCAAGCCGATCACAAAATGGAAATAAATGCAAACAAACACTATAATAATAAAACATCCCTTTTACTTTTGTTACAAGGTATAGTCAATCTTTGCATCCATATCCCTATTAATTAATTTAATAGTTAAATTTCTCCACATCCAACCCTCCACGTTTTACAGAAATGGGAGAAATATGCTTTGTTTTTATGGCAATTCCCATCTTTAGACAATATTACCATTGTTTTGTAATCATAGGTCTTGCGCTACTGTCGAGGGGGCTCTCCTCTTTGGGTTTCGTCTGAACATGTTCCTGCTGAGGAGGACATCCCAAATTGTTCATGTGGTTCCAGGCGACTCTTTGAATTTCAGGTAATTACAACATATTGATGAAGAGCTATTGGCCCAAAATAGATGAACTTGAATGACAGAATCTCCCACAGATAAGTTTGATCTAAATATTTAAATGCCTAAAGCTATAGATAAATGTTCTGAAATATTGTTTTGGTATGTATCCCATCAGGTCATGCCTCAGCTACTGAATGACCTGAAAGTGGACAGTCCTGATGCCAGTATAGACTGGGGAACCTTGGCTGTCTACACGTGTGCTGACAGCTGTGACCAAGGCAACGAGTACACTGCGGAGTTCCTCTGGAAGCAGGATTTCACAGGAGAACAAATATAATTGAATATCATTGTAATAAAATGGAATTCGATGGAAACTGTTAAGGTTCCCTTACACAATGGGTTATTTTGTGTTTTCCATGTCAGTGGAAACTTAAGTAAAATACAAAATGTCCAGTTTATTCCGTTTGATTTGAGAAATTAGACACAATGGGATTGTTTTATCTTGTATCTTAAGCGTATGTCTTTCAGATTGGTCAAACTCTAGCAACTACACTGCTCAAAGAAATCAAGGGATCACTTAAATCACACATTGGATCTTGATGAATTGAAATATATTAAAGATCAGAATCTTTGCTGTACATTGTGCAATTTGTTGTGAACAAAAATGATGTAACAACGGTCAATGGAAACCAAAATCACAATTATTTAGGGCTTGTTTCAAACTCACAAAAAATATGTCAACAGTTGATATTACAGGTTGTAATACTCCTGATATTGATGATGTCCTGGGGCATCCCCTCCCAGACCTGGATCAGTGAGCTCCTGTGGTGCTACTTTGGTGATACATAATGTCCCAGAGGGTCTTAATCTGACTCAGGTCTGGGGAATGTGATTGCCAGTCAGTGGCTGGACAGATTGATATCCCTGAAGTTTATTTGATTTAGTGGTATACTGTTATAAGGTTTTTAGCAAGGTAAATCCATGGCACTTCCTGTAAGAGTATGTGTGTTAGCTGTGTAAAATCAAGCCCAGCCTCAACCTGGCTTATTTTGCTCCCCATGGAACAAAATAATGTATAAAGGGCCCTGGATACAAGTGTGCTACATTTATAAATGTGTGTGGGGAGGAGGGAATAAATTACAAGGAGTGCATTTCCCTTTCCTCTCTATGTTAAATCATTAAATGAACCAGCCAGAACGCTTTGTGTTTTCCGTTCACTGTCATTTTTATGTACTCGTTAGAATACATAATGCTTTGGTTGTATAATTTTTGTGTACCCTTGTTAAAATACATAAAGCTTTGGTGGTATCATTTTTGTGTACCCTTTTTAGAATACATACTTTAGTTGTATGACTTTTGTGTACTCTTGTTCAGAACACATGCTTTGGTTGTATCCTAAAACTATCATTTCATTCCTTTTCATGACCAGGGCCCAGTACAGCAAAAACATACTGTTCCTTTAAATTACACACATGGTTAGAATACTAATAATATATTCCATAATGTGAAAGTTAGCCTGTTTGGTTGGGACTTTCCTTTGGTCAACTGTGTGTCATCCCACAGATGATTTGATTATTATGAACCAGACATTTTAGCTGGGTATGGGTCCATCCCGTTAGCCAACCAGATCTTGATATTGAAGAATCAGTTTACCAACATCAACTAAAATGTCACATTTTAGACATTTAGCAGACAATTATACAGAGCGGCCTACAGGAGCCACCAGGCGTAACAGTCTCAGTGCACTTTGGTCAGTTCCAGAACAGTCTCAGTGCACTTCGGTCAGTTCCAGAACACAATTTCAGTGCACTTCAGTCAGGTCCAGAACAAACTACGGTCAAAGTTGCCCTTCGGTCACATGATCATCTTTTAATCTATCTGACACGTCCCACCTTGAAAGCAAACTGGTTTGAAGGAAGAACAAAACCCCAGGTCAACCTGCCACAAAGGGTCACTAGAACAAGACCAACAACACCAGTGTTTAACCCTCCTTTCCCACTCTTGGACTGGGATAGGGCTGCTGCACAACTGGGAAGACCCAAGACAAAACTCTTCAAATTAAGGAGCGGGATCTTTTTAATTGTGCACAAAGTAGTAAAATAACATTTAAAACCTGAACATACAGTAACTACCGTGACAGTGCTTTCATGGGCTTAGATTGATGACCAAATTTACAGTATGTATAATACGTTTGTTATTTCTAGCATTAAAACATGATTCCTTAAATCGCACTTAAAATATTACAAATACTGAATGAGGAACAATAAGTCATCTTAGAGACATACATAACTAATAACATTCTTCAGACACGCACTAAGGCTGCAAGATGATTCTTCCACTCCATGTTATGATACAATATTGTCTTGCCCTGAAGAGGTATCAACATGTAATCCAAACAATATACCAGAAACTCTAGAAATCATGGAACGCCTGACCATTCAACACAATCTTAAGTAACACTCAATCTGTTTCTTCATATAACAATGAATGTTATCACGAAAGATAGTGAAAGAATCATGTTATGAATCTTGAACGTTTGTTGGGAATGTGTGGGAACAAAAGGCAATGAAAAATGGTTTGACAACGTCAACAGTAAAACCTACTTCAGAAAAATCAAAATGCTTAAAACAAAAAGAAACAGCCACCAAGACTGCCTCATTTATAACAAGCATCATTTAAAAACAAATAAAACGTCTATAATACAGCATTTCCCCTAATATAAAAATCACCATTAAGGTGAATAAAAGGGGTCCCTGACTTGTCGATTAAACTGTACAGGTCCAATCAGAGTCCCAAAGTAACAGAGAAAATTACCCTGCAACTATACAAATAATAATAAAAAATAAAAAAAGATTGCAGGTATAAATATTTACGTTGTCTTCCTGAATCCTTTTAAGATGGGGTAGATGTTTTCAAATGCTTCATAAATTTCTCCTCTCACCTTTGCACCTTGAAATACACAAAGAATAACAATGATACCACTTGTTAAAAAACTATTACAGGACAACTGCCCTTTATGGTTCTAGGAAAAAGAGAACTCACCTGTTAATACAACTTTACCAGAAACAAATATCAACAGGACAATTCTGGGCTTGATCATCCGGTAGATTAGCCCAGGGAACAACTCTGGTTCATAACTGGGGGGGGGGGGGGGGGAGAAATTGCCCTTAGTACTAAATAACCATTTCAGTCACCACAGGCTTCCATTTCACAGTAGTGTTTGACTAACCTGCTGAATTGCTGGTGAGTTAGCACTAGTCCCTCTAACCGAATGGGGAATTTGACATCACAACTGCCCACCATGTTTTGAATCTTGAAATCGAGAAATTTGGCAGGGAAACCCAACTTCTGTACAACTCTGGCATATTTCCTGGCTGCCAGGCGGGACTGCTCCTCGCTGAAGGCAGAGGAAGGAACATGAGGCATTTAAAACACATGTTTACATTTGTAAACATTTGTAAATAAAAAAAAGTATATGTCACTAACCTTTTGGCTCCTGTGCACACCATTTTTCCAGAGCTAAAGATAAGTGCCGTCGTCCTTGGCTCTCGTATTCTCATGATAACAGCAGCAAATCGCTATACACCACAAGACGTTGTGAAATTCATCAATAAAAAAAAAAAAAACTCTCGGTGGGGAAATCTCTGACTTGAAGAAACATGCCTTGTTGGCCCATTCTAGTTGCAGTTTAGGATTACTAAGGGCCACTAAGTTTGAACAATTGAAGAATAACAATATGCTTACTTTGGGGTTGTACTCAGCATTTCGAGCTCGCAGTGCGATGGTTTTTAAGTCAAGTTTGCAGCCCAAGTTCACTGTTGATACAATGTTCCTATAAAGGAAGAAAGTAAACCATGCCATCAGGGTGAAAGATTTAACATTGCCAGATCCCCAACTACACCATCACTATGGCCATATCCCCACTCATCTTTATGTAACAGCTTAAACGCACATGGCAATTGAATCTTAATGAACTTTCCTTACTGTAGCTGCGGAATGATCCCAGAACTTTCTGATGCAGGTGTGGAGGGTGTGATGGGTGTCATCGGGGTTAACGGTGTGGAATTGTAGAGAGGAGTGTTTCCTGGCAATGTGGTGGTGGTGACTGTTTGGGAGTGATAAAGCTGAGGTGTCTGTCCCGAAACCCCTGGCATTCCACCTTGCTGCGCGGAAGCCTGTTGCTGTTGCCGCTGCTGCTCTTCCAGCAGAGATAGGCTGTTGGTGTTGGTCACAGGCTGGGGAGTCAGACCACTGCCATAGGGAATCATGGGGCTGAACATGTGCATTCCAGGTGTCAATGCCCCCTTTAAAGGATAAACAATCCTATGATTAGGTTACCTGAATAGAAAACATGTAGACCACCAAAACATCTTGTTGCAACCTGCTGTATGTCAAATGTGTTACCGGAGGAGAGGCAAGATCCTGGAAAGAAGGCAAACTGTTGTTCTGCTCCATGTCCTCACGTTATGAAGCGGACAGTTGGTTGACCTTCTGAGAGGCCAGAAATTCTCTAAGGCCTATAAGCAATAGTGTATTTGGTAATTTTGAACACAGTCATCCGTTTTAAAACTGTATGTAGCAGCGTACCGCTTTATCTTGTTTCTGTTAACCTGAAAAAAATGCAAACAAAACAAAAAATCAACTTGCTAGTATATACTGACGCGTGAAATCAACAGGAAACACTGCCGTAAATAACAACTTGATCATTAGCTCGATCACACGCAGCTAAATGCAACACAACAAAACAACCAGCTAGTTAAAAAGCTAAAAGCGTAGCATTTGCAGCCAGTCAGAGAACGCAATTCAACTGGCGCGCAAAATGTCACTTTACGTGGCTAACCATTTACGCATATACATAAAATCAAAATTTGCCATGTAATAGTAACAGTTTTTTACGGAACGCACGCAAATGTGTGTGCATGCCAGCGCTAAACACATTGTAGCGAGAAACTAACACCGAACTTCAAACTCGGCGATGTGAAGAAGACATGCTAGCGTAGTACTGTAACATGACTAGCGGCTAGTCAGTGGCTAATTGTTTGCATGTCAACAAACAAAACAGCGATCATTGTTTTGTCCACTGAGGGATTACGTTGTGACTGTTCCATGTTGAGATGTGATTGAAAATATTTCAAATATTACTCACCCGGTCTCAAACTTCACTTTGTAAAATGCCACATTAAAATTCTCTTGGGCAGATTGCTTCCACTTGTTCATGTACTCGCTCAAAACAGCGACATCCGCAAGTTGCATGACTACTTCCGGTGTTGAAGTTCATCTTTGTAATTTCTATCGTTGACATTATATCCGTAATATCTCTGGCTGGAGCAAACAAGTTACCTAACAGCCGTTACAGAAGTGTTTTCTATAGTGATAATGAGTAGTATTTCTGGTATCTTAAGAGCTGGCCAACATGCCCTCCCAATTCAAACCCTCAAGTGTCCCCCTCATTATTACATCAGTGGCTGCAGAAAACGAATCCCTGGTTTCTGACCTAGCAGAAGTATTCCCCAGTTGCTTAGAGATGCATGTTAAGCACACCTCTCAAAGAGAACAGTTTAACTTAAAATAACAACAACAAAAACTAGATCTCACCCATTTCCATCTGTTGGTTTTGTTTGGTTATATTTCTCATAACATGTTTGTTACACTTGAAATTGGCAAGGGTTCCTGTGAGACAAATTATGAAATGTTGGTCACAAAACTGCATGCCAAAAAAATACACAACCATGGTACCAAGGCCATAAATGTTGAGATTTTTCATTATACATTTTAACACTGTTGTTCAGGCATCATGCCAAATAACCCAACTACTCATGTTTTATAAAAATTGGAAACCGAAAAAACTAAGAGACAAGGAACTACTGGGAACATTTTTATTTCTCAGCATAAATGTAAAAAGAAAAGCAGGCAATGAGTCCAAAATATGAAAAATCCAGACAAAAGTGTTAGCGTGAATGGCAGCAGGAATATGTTATTCAGTCCTTCCTCAGAGGGACGGTCTCTTCTTTGATGCCATCCTTGGTGACAATGCAGATCCTGAGGGCGTCCCCAGTGTACACGTCTCTCTCAGCAGCGGAGATGAAGACATCTTTGACCAGCTGCAGAGCCTTCTCCTGGCTCAGGGGCAAGTGCTGCACACCCTCCATGTTCTTGAATCCGATCTGATTTTGAATATAAAAAAATAAAAAACACACAGACCAACATAATAAGGGGGAATACAAAAGCAAAGACCTGGTTTGTCTAAACCTCTGCGCACACTACCCACTTGCGCTACAAAGAGGCACACTCCCATACATTTCCAAAGAGCCAACAAATCACGGCAGGAGTGGGCGGAGACAATCTCCCAGCGGCAGCAACACTCAAGAAATGTGGAACTCTATGCAAGTATGCGGTGACATAGTGTGGCAACTCCCAATAGCAGGGTAGATGTTCTCTGCATCTTGGGGTCCATTTGTCTTCTACTCGCTAGCCTAAAACATGCTCGCTAGCTCAAAAAAGTTAAGAATTATTGCAGTGTGTCATTATTATTGCTATTTGAACATTGACAAATCACTGGCTTTGCATCATGTTTATACGCAAAACATTTTTACTAGTGGATTCATAAATGCTCATTAATAATTGCAGAGACTGATGTATCTTCTATGGCAGGGGTGCCCGAACATTTTCCTATGAAGGGTAAAAAAAAAAAATCTAATGGGCCGAACGTAACGTTGCATTATACCAAAATTAAATATTATATGGCAGGCCAAATCAAAAGTCTCCGCGGGCCAAACTTGGGCCCTAGTTTCCCTGCCCATTGGTAACTGGTTGACGCTAGCATAAATCGGGAAGACTTCCTGCCCAAGCAGGCAAGGGAGGGCTTAGGGAAAGTTTGCCAGAGATTGAGTGATTTCTGAGTGGAGCAAGCGGGCAGTGCAAGTTTTCCTTGACAATTAAACAGAGGTGCACTGGAGAGAAAATGAGCCTCTAAGGCTCAGACTGTGATGCTGAACTAATGCCAATTTATTTACCTGGTTGTCAAGCAAGGGTTGCAGCATTGCACTCGCTGAGCCTCCAGCTTTATATGTGTCTCTCTGATAAGATCCCACTGGATCAAAACTGTACACAGCTCCTCGCCCTAAAAAACAAGCAAACGCAATAAAATTAAGTTTGAAGAAAAGTAGACTTGAATTCAGTACACATATGCACAATTCTGTAAAAGCAGATCAGAAGACATACCCTCCTCATCCAGGCCACCAATGATGTTATACACATAGTAGGGGAAGAACCTTCTACCATACAGGATAGTTGACAGCATGGCTGCAATGGCTCCACTTGTCATGCTCTTGTTGTTAGAGTGCTTGTACATCTAAAAACACATGTTTACAATTCAAAATAGGTTCATAAGAAAAGTCAATATGCAGCATTTTCTGGTATGCCATGCCATAACTAACATGTCTCAACTAACTATTTTCAAAGTAAAGACGAAAGAAAATGAAACTAAGTATCAAGGACAATATGAAGGCACCTTTAGTCTTGCATCAATAATTTTGGTAAGAGTCAAGCAATCTCCATGGAATCCACTGCAGCCAATGACAGTTGTATCTGTCCTGTAAAAAATTCAACAAACATTGCACATTTAATCAAAATGTAATTTAGAATATTGATGAATATCTTATGTGAAAAGATGATAACTGTGATAAAGCAGTTTTAATTACAGCATTAATTACAGTTTATTTTGTACCAAGACTACATTTAGTGGTATCTCTCCCATCACCTTACACATGTACAGGAATTAACAAGTGAGACTTAACGATTGCTGAAACAGCAACTACTATTTCAGGAGTCCACACATATCTAACAGCCTGCCTGTGTTATGTATTTGACTTACAACTTGTAGCATTTTGGAGAGTCACGGCTGTGGATGGAATACCCTTCACTCAGGCGGGTGTCTGAGGCAACAATAGCAAAGTCCTCACCAGCAACAGCAAGCACAGTCCTGGAAACACAAAAACGAATCAGAACCGACACAGTACCGGCGGCAAGCTAGCGTTTAAGTATAGTTAGCATATGTAACTTAGCTTCCTTTAGGTATCTGAGATCGAAACTAAATAGTTCTCAACTGTAATGACTTCGCGAACTACTGTTAGTATGTTGTCGACTGCGGTCAACAACAGTCATCTGGATTAATTTTTTACTGTAAACATCAGTTAGAAATAAACGAACGTTACATGACGACATTATTAAACACTGTCTAGATTATGCATACGAAATTAACTGGCGCAAACGTCATTCGAAGAAAGGCTCTAGCTAACATTAGCTTACTAACATTTGCTAATGTTGGCTAGCTAACAAAAATATTGATACTACAGACCCTCCATTGAATGAATAGGGAGAGAATCGGTGCTCTACTGGTCCAGTGTAGTGATACTCCTTCATTTTTCCATGATCTCCATGAAGTTGTGTAGCAAACATTATGCCGGTTGGTAAGGAAACTAGCTAAATATCGTACGTCTTCAGTTTATTCAAGACAAGTGGGAAATCTCGCTGTATCACTGCAATATGGCGGACGGATATGCTTCTTCTTCTTCTTCAACAACCAGCCAAACAAACGTTTAGTTTGCTACCAACCACTAGGGCGGTGTCTTCTTCTTTGGCCTCCTTGACGGATCGCAACTAACGGTTGCATATACTGCCACTTACTGTTCAGGAATGTGGTCAAGCCATGGCAACCTGCATTTATATTACTTTCAAACAGGTCTACCTGCTAAAATTATAAAGCTCCCTAACCACAACGCTGCATACATCCTCCCCTCCCAAAATTCCATCTAACCCCCATCTCCGTCCCACTCTTCTTACTCCTTCAATATTTTTCTCTGAACATCAGACAACTCACAGTACAACAACACATGCTCCACTTTTGCATCAAACATCTAATTTTCTCTATTCATTTCAATTATGAATTCGGCCTATGTCAAAATCTCAATCTCCCCAGTATCAATCTCTTCAATTGCCAGCACACCCGCGATTCCCTACTTGAGTTATATTCTTCCTAATACTATAGTAAAATCGACCCTTACTACACTCGTCCCACCTCCTTTGCCATTTATCTAGGCCCTTTTTCCTTATCATATTTAAATTTTACCTGTATTTAGCTTTACCTCTACATTTACTCTATTTTTCCTCAGTGCTTCTTTTGCCTTTTCATTTCCTCGTGCACCCATGAGCCAACGACATTTGAATACAGGACTGATAATGGCCTTCTTTCTGCTGGCTTTTGCAGCTACAATAATCATTTACAACATCAACACTGTATTTATAATTCATTTTATGTTATTTTAATGTACAAAAAATATATTTTCTTTTGAAAACAAGGATATTTTAAGTGTTTATACCTGACAAATTTAAAATGGCTATTTAATTCCAACTTCCCACTCCTGTTACCCTTATTTAGTCTTTATATGAGTAACAGCACTGTGAGTTCACAAATACATGAAATATAGCCACAAGGCATCAATGATAATATCATACAAACCACTAAGTGGTTAACCAAGACTTTAACCAAGTCATTAAAACCTCAACATTATGACATCTAAAAGACAATTTAGGGAACAGGACTAAACGTTGAAAAAAGAGTGTGAGAACTAACTGTTGATCTTCCAATGGCCCTCAGGAAACTCAAATGATGCTACTTTTCTGTTGCTGATGTGACTTGTGGAATGTCCCACAAATTTGTTATGGGAATATGCCTGGGTAACATGCATTAACAGAAGTTAAAACTTGAGGAAAGGACTCTTTTTAATGTTAGCTAACATATACATTTCCAATTTGAAAATGTTTTATGTTTAAATTGCAAATAGAGTCAAACAATAATACGAAAACATATTTGAAGGTTTCTAATCATTATATTAGATATGTTAGATTAGTAGGAAGGGCTAAAATGATTAACGTTCTAGGTAGTTTTTATTCAGGTTCACATGATATATCAACAAATTGCAATTAGGGTTTGATAATATAATGTATTAAAGAGATATCTTTCATGCATATTTATGCAGGTAATGGCCTGGGGACGAAAAAGGCCCCAATTCAGCGGCCCTAATGGTTTATGAAACATCCATTTTGGAATCGTACTCCATATAACCCTTAAATCTGTTGGATCATACGCAACTGCTTTGTTGGCTATACCTGCTCCCTATCCCTTGCGCTTACATCTGCTATATTCCCATTATTCTTTCAATACACCCTGAGCAGGGTGATCGAAATCTTGCGCGGTGTCAAAAATATTCCCCGTATAACTAGTTCGAGTGGTCCTTTACTGCCTCCAGTGGTTATAAGTTTACATTACTATAGGAACGTTTGTTTGTGGAACAGTGAATCGTTGTGTTGTTTCCGGTCGGCAACATTATTGCTCTAGACGTTGGCATCGCTGCAGCTGCTGTAGTTACAGTAGTTAGTAGACCTGATAAACATGGCTACTGTTTTCCAACCTAGACCTTGTGATAGCAACCCTGCAACCCCGGGAGCACAGTCTGTGAAGGTATAGTTGGTAAATACAACGTAACAGAATGCATACGTACATGTTTGTTAAATGCGTGTCTGTAGAAAACAACATGCTAGCTAAGTTAGCTAGCTAGTAGGTAATATTCCAGGCTAGTAGTATAGTAGATCGTTAGCATAGCTAGCATTAGCTAACAACATCAACCTCCGACTCCTTTGTTTCATTCAACCTACGCCGCTTCATTAGGGACATTTAGGTTGCATAGGTTGAGGTACATATTAATATGTACCTCAAGTATATTTATTTAGCTATATGAAACTCTGGCGGTTGCGTTAACTAGGTAACTTAACGTTAGTTAGCCAACTTGAGTTATAGTAGTACATCAGTACGTCAGTCCACTTCAGCACTATCTCTAAAGTCTTATGTTGTCTATCTAGCTGACTACAGTACTCGCTAACTAACGACATATTGTTAACATAGAGTAAAGTAGCTAAAACTTTACCTAGTATTTTTGTTATTAGGTGTTGTGTATATTCCAACTGTATTCTATATATTTTTAGGATGACATTGAAGAAGTGTCAAACGATGGCAGTCAAGCTCCGAAAAGGCGGCGCATGGGTTCAGGTGACAGTTCCAGAAGTTGTGATACTTCCAGTCAGGAACTTGGGTATGTGGTCATATATAAAAGCATAAACAAACATTATCTTCACTTGTTTTTAGATAGCCCAGATAGACCAATCACTATTACTAACACTGGGTCTCCAATAACAGTGAGTCACTTGTTAGGTAACTATGTAACATAGGTTACACTGTCCCTTTACCTGTTCTAAACCGTCCGGTCATACATGCTTCTCCCCAGGCCCACATACTTCTCAGCAGAAAATCTGACAGAGTACAGGTGGCCCTCTGATGGCAGCGGGGAGTACTACATGTTGCAGGAACAAGTCAGTGAATATCTGGGAGTGACTTCATTCAAGCGAAAATATCCAGGTAATATAAGTGAGCATTTCAATCTGCTGATGGCTCTCCCCAGAGTGTTCTTTTATGTTATCTACGTATTTTATTTTTTAGATTTGGAAAGGAGAGACCTCTCCCACAAAGAGAAGCTTTATCTGAGGGAGCAAAATGTAATCACAGAGACCCAGTGCACTTTGGGTGAGGACTGATCAATATGTACATTTTGCATAATCTGGAAAAGCTTTGAATTGTTCTCATGGTCGTTTTTTATTTGAAATTATAGATGTTTATTTAATGTGAATCTGTTTCTTCAGGCCTTACTGCTTTGCGAAGTGATGAAGTTATTGATTTGATGATTAAGGAGTACCCAGGCAAACACGCTGAGTATTCTGTCATTCTCCAAGAGCGGGAGCGCCAGAGGATAGCCAAAGAGTACTCTGTAAGTACTCCATTTTAGTTGAGGCAAAGTTACAGGTTTGAGATTGCAGATTATTATTCTTTTGAAGTCTTTTTGATGTGCATCAAAGATAGATGCGTTGCTATTAATTGAGTTCATATTTTATATCTTAGCACATTTGCAGTTAACATGGTTGGTTCTTATGTTGTGTGCTATATGGTTTTCTCTGTCTCCTAGAAAATGCAACAACAAAACCCTCAGAAGGTTGAAGCCAGTAAAGTGCCAGAATACATCAAGAAAGCTGCTAAGAAAGCCGCTGAGTTCAACAGTAATTTCAACAGGGAAAGGATGGAAGAGAGAAGGGCATATTTTGACCTTCAGACACACGTAAGTTAACACCTTGACTAAAAATGAATGCTGGTCCATTTAGGTCTTTTACGTCTATGTATAAGAACTCCCGCATGGTCATGAGTAGATATGCCGATACACTGATAACTTTTTTTTCTGTGGAGCTGAACTTGTGAAGATTTGAACCTTATCTTTTCAAAAGATTATCCAAGTACCCCAAAGGAGGTATAAAGTCCTTCCCCCAGACAGAACCAAAACGGGACCCTATCCAGTGGCCCTCATCCCTGGGCAGTTCCAGGACTATTACAAAAGGTACGGTTCACAAACCCAAACATAAGTCTTTGTGACTGCGATCCCAGACCATTTAAGAACATCCGAGTGGCTGATGTATCGCCGGCCCTATGTCTGGTACAGGTACTCTCCTAACGAACTGCGCTACCTGCCCATGAACACGGCCCTGTTTGAGCCTCCTCTGGACCCCGAGCTGCCCGCCCTGGAAAGCGACGGAGACTCGGATGACGCGGACGACGCCAAGCGGGAGGAGGGAAAGAAACATTCCGTAAGGAACTGGACCCCGCACCTCTCTTTACGCATTTCATTTGAGTGGCCGGTTTGCGGCGTCGTATTAGCTGTGAATGCTTAGCGAGGCTCTGCGCGGCCTTGGGTCGGTAGTAAACAGGGTTGTGTCTACAGGACAGTTCTTCTGGAAACACCTCGGATGGGGACAGTCAGGACAGCGGAATGCCGTCGAAGGGCAAGGCCAAGGACCGAACCTCCACCCCAGCTAAAGATGCCGCCCTACGCCCCCATCAACACAAATCTGTCCCTGGGTACAAGGTAGAAGAAAAAAGCCCCTGACTTTCTCAAACAGCACTTCTCTCCCCTTATCCCCTACTCCGACACCCCTTCCAGCTTCTTCAGCACTTTCAGTAGAGACCCTCCATTGTCCCATCCCAGTGTCTGGCAACGTCACTCCTATCTCACACACATTATCTCTTATCTCGCTTTTCTCTTCCTCTCCTTTTTCCTCTTTCCCCTCCTGTATTTTCTTTTTCTCATTTCTTCTTTCTCCTCCTGTCTTTTCTCTCCTTTCTCTTCTTTCTCTCCTCTCTCCTCTTTCCTCTCTCCACACACACAGGGACAATAGTAATCTCTTGGAGTAACACTCATGTTTATGGGACTTGATTCTACTTGGTCCAGTTTGTTGTGAACCCTCTAACCGAGTGGTTAGTAACTGTTGGTTCCATATTAGACTGAATAAGCAATAACATTTTAGGGTAGTTGGTTTTTGGGGCTGGGCGATATATTGTGACTTTATATGCTAGTTATGTTTTACAACACCTATTTTAATGTTATATTAGTGCAAATTGGAAAGCCAGTTAAAGTGCAAGTTGGATAGCAAGATTAAAGTAATTCTGTAGTCATTAGCCATCCTATGCACTCTAAAAACCTGTTCAGTAAAATAAGTTATGGCCCTATTGTGTCATCAGTGTTTGGCCATATCGCCCAGCTCTGGTTTTGTTTCACATCTGAAACTTTTGCTTCTCTGCACTTTTTATTTGTTCTAAAGACTTGTATATTTTTACCCTATTCTTGAATGTCTTAAATATACCTCTTCTGCCTACTTGTCAACAGACTATTAAGACAAGTGAGCAGAATTTTTGGCTGCTAGACTAATTGTTTTTAAATATTTCTTGTCATGAGATAGAATTTATAAGATGCATACCCTCAATGCAGTGGCTGCAGATCCAGCTTTTCCGCTGATCTTTGTCCAGCCGAAAGATCCCGCCTTTCTGTAATGTGCCATTCATTGTAAATTGTGGATAATTGAATAGTGTAACAGTTGTGGCTTATTTTAAGCAGATCGTTTTTCACCAATCCAAAAAGTTTAGGCAGTCTTATTTAGAGTTTAATGTCAGATGCAGGACAAAGACTAGCAGCCTAAATTGCGATTAATACACAGTATTCAGTATTATATCAATCAAGCAGTGAAAATTGTGTTCTTTTTGAGGTACTCAGGGTCTGGAAGGGCAGCATAACTCTCAATACTACCTTATCATGCATTTCCGGATGTTGTTGATATGCAGAATGTTTTGCCCCAATTCGAAGTGTAGACCGCATCTGACAGTTTTATACTAAATAAGCCTACTCAACTGTTAAGTTTTGGGTGTTTTGTTGTTAGTACAGGGTACATCGTCATTTTGACAAATATTTTGAAGAGCATTAAGAGAGGAGATAATTGTGGATCAGGTTGAGTAGCACCTATCTAAATGAATACAAAGAGAAGAAACACATTTGTAGAGGCTTCTGGTAGTCTGTTTGGTCCAGAGGTTGCTGCTGCTGTCTTCTTTGTTCACACAGGGGTGTGCAAGAGGCCCCTGAAAGTCATTTATTGGATAATAAGTGAAAATACATTTTGTGTGTGAACCTATTTAGAAACACAAATACATGAATTTTGTTTGACTTTCAGTTGTATGACATTTGCATTGTACTGTATAGTTTTGCAGCATGAGTTTGAACCTGGCCCACTGCATTATCAGTGGAAACGATTGCTTCCCGCTCTACTGTCCAACAAAGCATGAAATATGCTTCTATATAACAATAACTTCAACATATGCTGGATCTGCAGCCGCAGCCTTCATTTTACCTGATAGGCTAGTAGCACTAAAAATGACAGTAATACTTGAGTGTTTAAATGTATATAATAAGTCATGTCTCCGTGTACATCGGTATAAACCATGCTTTTAATGCAGTATTCTTGTGCCGTTATTCTGTTGTTACCAAACAGTTGTTTGATGTAACCTTGCCGACTGTTCTTTGTTTGTTATGAGACTGGAGAACACAATGTCACTGTGCCAGTGTCCTGTTAATACAGGTTATATATTTTGGCTGTCTTGCTTTTCGGTTTCTTTATTGTTGTTATTTTTTAACTATTTGATGAGATGATGGCATTTCCAGGATGAACATGATCTTCCTTCTCTTGTGCGTCTTACGGCAGCCACAGTATGTGGCCCAGCAATTGTAGCAAGCACAAATTTAGATTGCAGTGAAAACACCATATCGTACATGATTACTTTAGCATTGGTCATTGATTGCAGTGGATATTGTCAGTTACGTTTCTAAACAGCAAGGGAGAGTTATTGATACATTTTTGATAGAACTAAAATATACAAAGCAAAATGACTCACTAACAGGTATATTCATAAAAAATAAAAAAAAGGATCTACATAAGAACAATGCACCATTTGACTTAAGTCAGATGTGTTGGTAATTTAATAGGAACTTACTTGGCCTTACCTTTCTTGACTGTAGATATCTATTAATTAATATTATCTACTTAATGCTGTGGCAGTGTGCTACATTGTTAGCAGTCTGAAACCCTACAGACTATGTAGCCTTGATTTTGTTTTTGTGCCAATGCAATAATACTTTTGCAGATGAAATCATTAAGTGTTTGACATTTATTTAGTAGATGATTATTTTCAAGATCCTGTTCATGGGCTATGTCCTACAAATTTATTTCATGATCATCAACCCTAATATTTGTGCAGAGCGCGTGCCTAAGAAGGTACAGTTTATGTTGATCCTTTAAAGTTTAAGATCTGTCCCTGACTTGTATCTTCCCTCTTTTAGAATGCTGTGTGTTTTACATGTTTCATTTCAGTGGAATGTTTTGTAGCTAGCCCTGACCAGTTCTTTTGGATACGTCTTTGTTCATCTAACTTAGCTGGCACCCCTCTTTCTGTAAAAACATCTTATTCAAATAGCATTGTCCTTTAATTGTCTGTCTCTTACCTTTGGTTCAATCTCCTAATTGTTTAGTTGGTTTTTCTTAGAAAGACATTCTGCTATTATCAAGTCCAATACTTTTTATGTAGGAAACCCCTTTGATATGGCAGTATATAGACACTTGACCACAGTTAAACATTGAAATAAAGATTTCAAACAAATAGAATGTTCAAAGACGTTTTAATTGTTGGAAACATCAAGACTATGATTTTCTCATCTGAAAAACTAGCCTGACAGTGATTCATTTGTATTGGTAAGAACCCGGCCCTCAAGGTACCTTTAAGAGTTAAACCTGCTATATGCAACACAAGGGGGATTCTTCAGCACAGAAAAAGTGAATTCAGCCTCACCTCTCCGTGTTTGTGTTTGGATATTTGGCCTCTTCTATATGGGAGACGGTATACTTTTCATCGTCATTCTTGTTTGATAAAGGCCCTTCTATAAGAAGCGCCAAGTAAATTAGGTCCCTGGTTATTCAAATAATTGACGTACCTGCCTATTACAAGGTATAATGCAGTAGCTTGTGTTGCCCAGAAGCCCTGTGTCATACGGCACCCCAGGCTTTTTGCTGTGGTTTTTATAGCATTGTTCTGCCCTTGCAGCCTAAGGTCATACCCAATGCTATATGTGGCATTTGCCAGAAGGGTAAGGAGTCCATCAAGAAAGGAAAGCCAGAAGCGCTCATTCACTGCTCACAGTGCAGGAACAGTGGTAAGTGGAATTTTGGTTGATTTTTCAAATCCAGCCAGCGACAGTCACACACACGCTAGCTTACATTGGCACGATATTGCTTTTTAATGAATCCGGACTCCCTGAATACTGTATTCGCACTTGTTTGCTTAATTAGCCGTTAGCCCCAGTTTGGGCATATGCTGTTTTGAAGCGGTGCTATGGTGAGAGCGATGGCCTGTGTGTGTTGTCCATCTCTCTGGTCTGTCTCAGGTCACCCATCCTGCCTGGATATGAGTGAGGGGCTGGTGGGCCTGATCAAGACCTACCCATGGCAGTGCATGGAGTGTAAGACCTGCACAGTGTGTGAGCAGCCCCACCACGAGGAGCAGATGATGTTCTGTGACCAGTGTGACCGGGGATTCCACACCTTCTGTGTGGGCATGGTCTCCATCCCTCTGGGTGAGCTGTCCGGCTGTTTCACTGGCTGTCTGTCTCACTCTCTGTTTCACTGTCTGTCTGTCTCACTCTCTGTTTTACTGTCTGTCTGTCTCACTCACTCTGTCTCTGCCTCACTCTGTTTGTCTGTTTTACTGTCAATTTGGGTGTAATGTAGATCCAGGCTAATATCTAACGTATATCATTGTTTCCCCCGTTCCCAGGTTGTTGGGTTTGTGAGTGTTGCAACAAGGAGTTTTTAACCCCGAAGAAAAAAGGTGGAACAAAACTGCCCCAAAAGTCTAAACCTGCACATAAATAGAATGCAGAGGAGGCCTGGATCAAATTAACAAGCCTGTTCTCAAAGGCAAATAATGGTTTTGATACTATTTGTACCTTTTTTATTCTGTTGATACATTTTTGTAATTGTGTGTGTGTATATAGATTTGCTTTCACCTCAGTACAATTTTTTTACTTTCATTGAATATTTGCCAATAAAATAATAAATCCATGACCACCCCAATGTTATATTTTGGACAGCTCATCTCCCCAAAACACTGTTGCCATGAATCTGCCCCAACAACAGCTTGTCAAAGCAGGGACAACAACAATGCATTAATACTGCTCATTCCGTCCTCCGGTGTCCATTACAATAGATCTCTCCATTAACCGCAGCGTAATACACGAAGCGTCCCTAACCCTGGTCACAACACCTCGCCATACGCCACTGCTCCTTCCATAATGGCTCCTCATGCATTTTTAACCATGGCCGTCTTAAGTGCGGACAGTTAGTCACCTGGAGGCCGTGTCCCCTGTGTTGAATGGCGCTCGCCAGGTGAGAGTTTGCCCCTGTCTTTGGCCAAGCTGTGCAGTCAGCAGGTGGCACGAGGCTCCCAGGTTGACTATGTGAGGCGCGGGCGTGGCCCTGGTCACCTGATAGGGGACTGTTTTGGGCCCCATTGGCTGACTGGGGGTTCCACTCAACAGCCGGTGTTTCGTTTTGAGGTCAGTCAACCTGACTCAAGCCGCCCTTGTTCTTTTGTCGGTTTGTATCAATTCCCCTTCTATTTGCAATGAGGGTCTCGGCCAATTTTTGGGACACTTCGGGACACTTTGTATCATTGTGGCTTGAAGAGGATTACCGAGGAGGGTGTGGTACCACTAGATGGAGGCCAAGAGCTGTGGGTTGTTGGTAGAGCTCCATTTGCTGCCATCCAATGTCTCTAGGTGAAATGAAAATGTAAAGAATGACCAAGTGGATTAAATTATACTTACCGTTGAAGCTTTTCCTTAGAGATTGTTAACAGTTTGTCATTTGTATTTGGGAGATAATTATGTTCTAGAACTATTTTTCTGTGAAGGGATTATCCCAACCAATTAACCAAAATATGCCACTTTGGCAGTTTTTTTTGTTGGTATTCCCTTAGTCCAGGGGTGGGCAATTATTTTGGCTCGAGGGCCACATCAGGATTTTGAAATGAAATGGAGGGCCACATTTGTTTTTGTAATTTGTTAATCATAGTTGATTTGGAGGCCAGAAAAGAGCATTCCGTGGGCCGGATGGGACAGCCTCGCGGGCCGCATTTGGCCCTCGGGCCGTAGTTTGCCCACCCCTGCCTTAGTCTATTTGGGTATGCGCAACTTTTCTTTATTCACTGCATATGTCAACACACTCTCTTTGGCTTTATAATTTGCCTGCAAAACATGTCATAGTGTTGACGTTTGGATTGCAGTCTGCCAAACTGTTTTCCCTTAGATATGTATTTCTCCCCAGGTGTCCTAATGACTGGACATTTTGCACAGACTCTGGGACTCTGTAAATCTGGACGTAAAAGCACAGTCTTATTTGACAGATCACGGGACCTCCATTTGTAAATGGACTTCTACACAAATAGTCATCAAGTAAAACATGAGGCCAGCTGCACTTCTCCGACGGATGATGACAGCTTGTGGATGAGTGGTCCCTTACTGGGGTCCCTTAATGTGGGAGTCTACTGGTCCTCGTGTCCTCTAGCCCCATCCTTTCTCCAGCGTCTCCCCTGTGGTTCAGAACAAACAGTGGGTCACTTGTTATTACCTATCAATTATTAATCAGGCAACTCGTGGAAAATACGAACCCATTAGGACTTTTAAATGAAGAGGCCCCTCTGCTGTTTTGACTGGCGTTGCGAATAGGCTGGGTGGTGTAATGATCTCCTGTTGCCAAGTCGTTAGGCCAGTCTTGAGTACAGGCAGCAGCATGGCTATGGAACCTTTCTCATGCATATTTGACTAGAGAACGCTTGAAGCTGGGACCTGCCTCACCTGTTGCCCCTTACACAATGAGAGTGCCCTCGCCCCAGTGGATGAGTGGGTTAAGTGGAGACTGGCCATGCGATAGGCACCTTTCAGCGGCGTTCCGTTTCACCAGGCTGGAATGGAGCGGTTAATGGCAGGGTGTCCGATGAGGGAGGTTAAGAAATGGACTGCATACATGTAGGCAGTTGACTGGTTTTGTCATATTGTTAGACAGGGCACGCTGTAAACCCGAAGGAGTCAGGAGAACAAACAAACAAGAAGGTCTTGATCTGTTTTCTTTATATTTTTAAGACCCTATAGTTAAAGGGTAGAAGTTTGCAGAACATACATGTTTATGGCTAGGCACATGCATGTTTATGGCTAGGCACATGCATGTTTAGGGCTAGGCACATGCATGTTTAGGGCTAGGCACATGCATGTTTAGGGTTAGGCACATGCATGTTTATGGCTAGGCACATGCATGTTTATGGCTAGGCACATGCATGTTTAGGGCTAGGCACATGCATGTTTAGGGTTAGGCACATGCATGTTTAGGGTTAGGCACATGCATGTTTAGGGCTAGGCACATGCATGTTTAGGGCTAGGCACATGCATGTTTAGGGCTAGGCACATGC
>JACXGK010000942.1:0-15965 GCA_016801125.1 Novumbra hubbsi
GTCATGTCCTGGATGCGGGCCCCTAGCCATCTCTGTGCTTTGGGGCTCCCATTCAGGGCATGTCACATGGAGAGGCCTCTAGCCATCTCCATGCCATTGTGGGCTCCCCAGTCAGAGCAGCTGCATTCAGTTGACTCTGATTGGGGAGCCTACTTAGGTTAGGTTTGCACCACACCCGGTGTGGTTTATTGTTTGTTTGCTTGTCTCAACAGCTCACGGTTTGTCCTTTGTTTATTTCCAATTCTCATGTGGATACGCTGCACGTTCTTTGTATTGAGTTTTAGTTCTATTTGCTGTGTTTGTACAGCACCTTTACTTTTGCCATTTACAGTTCTTGTAGTCTTTGTCTTTCGTGTGTTTTCGGATTAAATTCACCCTTTACCTTTATAAATGTCTGCGTTTGGTTCCGCTCCACACCACAGCCGTGACATATACTGCATATTCCCTATAACCCTGGTCCAATATATAACCCAGTTCATATATACTGTACAACCCTGTAACCCTGGTCCAATATATAACCCAGTTCATATATACTGTATAACCCTGGTCCAATATATTCCCTATAACCCTGGTCCAATATATAACCCCGTTCATATATACTGTATATTCCCTATAACCCTGGTCCAATATTTAACCCAGTTCATATATACTGCATATTCCCTATAACCCTGGTCCAATATATAACCCAGTTCATAAATACTGTATATTCCCTATAACCCTGGTCCAATATATAACCCAGTTCATATGTACTGTATATTCCCTAGAACCCTGGTCCAATATATAACCCCATTCATATTTACTGTATATTCCCTATAACCCTGGTCCAATATATAACCCCGTTCATATATACTGTATATTCCCTATAACCCTGGTAAAATATATAACCCAGTTCATATGTACTGTATATTCCCTAGAACCCTGGTCCAATATATAACCCCATTCATATTTACTGTATATTCCCTATAACCCTGGTCCAAAATATTCCCTACAACCCTGGTTTAATATATTCCCTAGTTTATATACACAGTGTGTATGTGTGTGGCCCGTTAAATGTTATATTTTTTATAATCATTAATGAGTCGCACGTTTGGTATACACAGACAGTGATCCTTGTTGCATTCCATAATCAGAAATGATTATGTTTTCCTTCTTACCAATTAACATGAAATCAATAAAGAAAAAAGTTCTTAAAGCCACGATTAAAACATGTTCATTAAAACAGTCCAGCTAATTAAAAGGACTGTCGATCAAAATGCTCTCCCTTTGGAATTATATTACACACGTACAATCAGTCAGGCTTCAGATTCAATTTAAAAGCAATCAGTGTCGGGGTTTTCTTCACAGATCAATAGTAACCTAATAATAATTTTGACCTTAAATGTGGCCGTTTGTTATTTTTAGATCTAAGTGTCCCCCCTTTCACGTTCTCTCCCCGTTTCTCCCTCGTTCTCTCTCCCCGTTTCTCCCTTTTCTGCCTCATGAGAGTGGTCACAACAGAGACCACTCCATATCTCACCATTGCCACTGCAGTCAAATCTGTGGTGCTTTTTAAATAAAAACAAATACCATTGTCAAGCGGATGGTCTGCTGTTTAATCCGATCAATAGTTTTAAGGGGCTTTTAGAAACTCTTTGCAGCTTGTACGCATGTATGTATGTACGTGTCTTTTGAAGGGACAAGTCATTGGTCCTCCATTAGCATTCCGGATGATTTATGTTTCTGGCCACTTATGACCAGACCAACGGTTCGCCCCCCCCGGGATCAACTACCCGCCTGCAGTGAGAGACGCAATAATCAGCCAGTAAAAACATACCTACCGGGGCTCTGCATCATACAGACAAGACGACAGAGCCACTTATCATTAAATAATGCATCAAATCTAACTCCCTACACCGAGGCTTCCTCCCGAGTGACTGCGCTCCTTCTGAGTGCAGAGCCAAGGCAGCACGAGGCCGTTTGGGACCGGGCCTGTTGCACAGGAGTCAAGAGGCTCGACGGAGGGCCTTGACAACCACCACTTAAATCATCAAATGTGCTCTTGCATTGGCTTGCTTCTCCAACCCTCCTTAAAAATTCCTGCTCCACGTCTCTTTCAGAACTGCAGTTTGGTTGACCTAACAACAAAAACGATGTCAAGTGAAGTAAAGCATGCCTCTTTTCAAATCTTTACGTATTTTCTGCGTTTTCACGGCTGGCCTGTCAGGTCCTTTGACACTGCGATAAGAGAGCTTGCCCACTTCCAATATGCCACAGAGTGTGAACCATAGAACTGTGAGGTGACTGACTGGACACCATCATCCATCTCCTTCAGGCTCACAAACAACCCGGGTAGATGACTGGATGGTCGCTCAGCTGAAAGGAATAATCATTACTGCAAAGAGATTCACTTCCTGAGTTTAAAAAACACCTGCTGGCCTTTGGTGGTTTCAAGTTTGAGACGTGTTTTGGTTTTTTACTTGAACTCACAAAGGACATGGTTTTGTAAACTGTCATCCAGGAACAGTAAAACTCTAGGCATTCACCTGTCTCGTTGTGCTAAGAGCTCTTTTGGCTTCCGCAAATCAACAAATGATATTTGACAAGCGACTGGATTGATCTGACCGCGTGACATCGTCTGAAGCCGATTTGAAGTGAGGGATTTTATAGCCGCTCCTGTCAGTCGGACGGGTGCTTCAGAGGCATTCAGAGTCGGTGAGAGAAAGACTGAGAGCGAGAGCAGTCTCAGCAGAGACTGAACGCCAATAATCCCAAAACAATAACAATGGGGTTTCTGGCAACAGCTGCCAAGAGGAGTGATGTAGGCCATAAAAGCATAGCCTATTTACTTCTGACTGTGGACCTATTAAACGGTGTCATTCAGCTAGTACACTGTTATACGCGTCGAGTCCCCTGCATCGGGAGGCCATGTGGTGCCACTCTCGTCTCTCAGCGTCCTACGATTAATCAGTGAAAAAGATTCTCTGATTGTGCACACGCACACCACCTTGATCGTCTGCGTGCACAGCATTTCAAGGCCAGTTTAAATTTCAACGGAATTTAGTGGGACTGTTTTTGATTGACTTAAATCCATATCTATCTGAAACAGCTTTCCCTTTTCTCCAGAGGCAGTCATCGATGCAATTGGGTAACTAGAGGGAGAGAGATGGATAGAGAAGGAAGGAGATAGGGAGGGAGATGGGTAGAGAGAGGAGATATAGAACAAGGGAGAGAGAAAAAGATATATAGAGACGGAGAGAGGAGATATAGAGGGACTGGGTGGGTAGAGAGAGATGGAGATATAGAGAGAGGGAGAGAGGAGATATAGAACAAGAGAGAGAGGAGATATAGAGAGAGGGAGATGGATAGAGAGAAAGATATAAAGAGAGGGAGTGTGGGAGATATAGACAGAGGGAGAGAGAGATGGATAGAGAAAATGTATGTAGGGGAAAAGAGAAACATAAAAAGAGAGAGGTAGAGAAAAACTGAGTGAGAGTTACAGAGACTCCTTAGATGCCTGTGCTGTGACCGCCCGAGGGACAAGATCCTCTTCCTCCTAGCAGCTGCTAAGTCCTGTTATTCTACCACACATTCATCACGGACCGCTGAGAGTCACAAACGCATTCCATGGTTCCCCCGCTCCACGCCCCTACATTCCACCCCGTAGCCCTCTCGCTACTCCGTCTTGCTCTACGTAATGGTTAATACCTTTTAACAGCGTCATCCCGGTCGTGTTGCTGTAGCAACCGCCCGCGACCCACCGCTGTCTCTCTAGGCAGGTAAGGTCACGATGAGGTCACACGTGCAAAGGTTCAAATACTACTCGAAATCTTTACAACACATTGAGTGTTTGCTTTAGCAATGATTTCCAATAGAATTTGAAGCCAGGTCTTGATGAAGTCCAATAAGGGGTTCTTTGTGCAGCTAGCAAAAGATATTGACAAGCCCATTGACAAGGGACTCTAGAAGGCTCGTCAGCAGTTGAATTGATGTTCCTATTGATTAGATGATTTAACAGAGGGATGCAGAGAGGAGAGACCCCAGGCTAAGTCAGGTGAAGACCACGGCAGTAAATACAGATACAGTGCGACGGGTCTGGTGGAAAGAGACAGTTAATTGTCTTCCATAACGATTCGCCCTCGATCGTCTTAAACAACCAAGCCACAATAACACTTCTTAATACAGCCTTAATTCAACTCTACCAAGCTAAACAGAGGATTTACAGGATTTACCGCAAATCAAACTCTGTAACCCCCCCTCCCCCCCTCCGAAAACCACTTATAACCACACTGCCTTTAAACGATAATGTCACTTCATTCACGGCGCTGTCCGGCAAACGGACCCTACGGCGCTTGCGTCGCTTTCGGCGCGACCGGTCTGCTCTCTTACCCCGTTGTAGCAGCGCTTCTCGTCGGAGCCGGTGAAGTGGTAGGGCTGCTTGGTGTGACACTTCTGGATGAAATCCTTGAAGAAGTTGTTGACGTCCGACAGGGAGATCACGCAGACGGCCGAGCTGGCCGTGGGCTCCGGCGAGTCCGGCTTGGACCGGGCGAAGGCGGCGAAGAGCACGTCCTCCCCCTCCTTCAGGCCCATCTCCTGCCTCAGCTCCCGGCCCGCCTTGGCCACGTGGGCGGCCTGGAGAACGTTAAAGACCTCGATGCTGGCGGAGCGCCGGCGGCGACGCCTCTCCGTCAGGATGCACTCGAAGGGCATCTCCACGTAGCGCCGCAGCTCGGGCTCCGTGGCGCACACGCGGACGATGCGCGTGTGGTAGACCTGCGAGCTGTGGCCCTCGCGCTGCACGGTGAGGAAGTAGGCGTGGCTGCCGCTCTGGAAGGAGTAGACGTAGCGGAGGTGGTGCGGGCCGTCCGCCGTCAGGTCCATGTAGGACTGGTCGGAGAAGAAGCGGAAGCCGTCCTGCGTCTCCTTCATCTGGCGCACCGAGATGGCGTGGTGCTCCGGCTGCCGGGCCCGTGGGCCGGAGGTCATTCGGGACGGGCTGCCGGCGCCGGGGATCACAGAGTTTCCCACGAAGAACCGCACCACGCCCCCGCTCACCACGTTGAGCACGCGGGAGCCCTGGGAGCTGGTCACACAGTCGGGACAGCCCTGGCGCCCGCCACCGTCTGCCTTGGGGGAAGACATGCACTTCACCTCGCTAGTCACGTTCCCGTCCTCCAGCAGGTGGCGACGGCAGACACCGGAGTCCAGGGAGCCGCAGCTGAACAGCTCGTTGTCATAGTAGCGCTCCACAAGCAGGGCCATGTTGTAATTGTCCGAAGCGTCGGCCTTAGTGGCATCATCGGGACTCGTGGGGCCACAACTCATTCCGGTGACGTTCTCGAGCGCCGGCCCGGTCCAGTATTCCGACAGCTTGGTGAGATTCTCAGAGAGCGCATAGATTCGGTTCACGGCGCCAACGTAGACGATGCCCTCAAAGGTCACCAGGTTCTGTATGGTGGATTCGGCCACAAAGCTGGGCAGGTCATATGTCACAGAGAGGTTGAGTTTGGAGTTTTCGGCCGGTTCGTCACATCGACTCCTCACTCCTGAGGACCAGAGGAGCACACAAAGTAACGGGACAACGTGAGCGCCGTCCAGCAGGCGGATGTTCTTCATACTGTATGGAAATAAGCCACAGAAAGAGGAGTTGAATGCCACAATGTGTTATAGTCCTTTAGCAAATGAGCTTGTCCACAGTGACAGTGATTCAACTAAAGATTTGAAACGTTCTCCAATGAGGAGTGGCTTAATGCCTGGAACAAAGAAAACCCAATCAATCAGAGTGGCAGGGCAGCCTAGTCATCAAGAGTGTCGGGGCAGTAAATGAAAGGTCGCTGGTTCTAACCCCTGAGCTGAAAGGGTAAAAAAAAGACTAGTTCAGATGGAGCAGTGTGCAGAAAAGGGAGCTTTCCTTTGCTGAAAACAAAGAGCATTACAAAACAGGAGAAAGCAATGGACACAGTCACTAACCCGCCAAAGCACCACGTCAGGGAAATCACCACGGTTACTGAATCGGGATATGACTCTGGAACCTTACGGGGCTAAACTTCAATATGAACCACATCAGCAGTCCTGTGACTCGTCGTCGCTGCGAGCGAGCCGGTCAGCACTGAGTACAGCCTCTGCTGACCGCGGGGACAACCGAAGTACAGCCTCCGCTGACCGCGGGGACAATAAAGTAACATTGAAGCAGCGCTGCCCGCCGCACTGTGCTTCCCAATTCCACTTCTCGGGTTCCACATCGGCCACAGCGGGTGACTCACCGGGGGAGACAGCAACACTCTCTGGTCTGCAGGAGGATGAAGCCTACCAACCACGAGGCTAAGTTTAGACAACGTCCCCAAGGGAGTGGTAGATAGAACTAAATGAAATCAAGGCAGGAGCACTGGGAGCGCTGTGCAATATTATAAATAGTCGGTGGCAGGCCGCTCACATGGCAATACACTGGGGAGCGCTTTTAGGGTCTGTCCACTGCGTCAGAGAGAGGGAGAAAAGGCGACGCAGACTATACGGTTGAGACAAAAGGAGGGCAAAGAAGAAAGAGCGGGGGAGAGAGAGTGATCCACATGCATGATAGTTATTCAGGTAATTCGGGACAATCAGAGATGATGTTTACCACATTGGGTATTAGTATTGGGAAGTTAAGAAAATCAGCAGGAAGGTCAGCCAAACCCTTAGCACACCGTCAAACTGAAATCCATGTGTAGAGTAATTCACCAGCTTTTCTTCTTGTTTGTTTGAAAGGCTGCTATTGATTTTCACAAGGTTTCTGATGATTTCATGTCATATATAAAAAAAAGATTCAAAAGCCAAGTTGCCATATTCGACTATGGAAATGATGTTCCTGTTGATGTAATGGTACGTAGACAAAATACTGTGTTTACACCGAACAAACCGTGTCATAGACAGAACTGAGAGGAAATGGTGGCCCCTCGTGCAAAAAAATGTTTTGGGGTGGAATGGGTCCGAGTGGCAGGTGCACAAACTGGGGGGGGGAAATAGTGTGTTTTTGATTTATTTAAAATGATGAGTAACCGTGTCCAAACGAAAACACGTTTCTTGACTCAGTATCATTGTTCGTCGCACCTGCTACCCCGTACCGCGCTGAAACAATTCTTTACTAAGAGGTGTTTTTCTGCAAGCAACAATGACTGTGTAAACAGCCTAACGCTTTGGAGAAACTGAACCTTGGAGGATATATTGTGAGGAAATGACTCATGAAGAAAACTGGTAGAAACACGGAGAACTTTATGTGAATCTATTCTAGAGAAGCTAGTTGATGTGGTCACGGGGTAGACATTCTAAAGACATATGTTCCAAAAGATGCAATTTGAATATTATCTTTTTAATCAAACGTTGAATGTAGGCTTATCAATAGGTTATCGTCTTTCTGATGCTCATCGACGCATCGGGTCATTGACTTGCGTTCCGTGGATGCCTCATGCAAGGTGATTCAAAGTAAAGCAAACAGAAACTAACATTATTTAACTAATGGGTGTATAAAATAGTAAAAAGCTAAAAATCGAACTTACCTGTCAGTTTGCGCACTGTCTCAGTTACTTTGGGGTTTATTTTAAATCATAGTAACCCAGAAAACTTGATTCTTCACAAGAGACCCGCGCGTATATCGATTTTTTGACGAGCAAAATAACAAAATTATGCGTATAAGCTACGTTCAACTTTGAATACTCCGTGCCTTTTGATTTTTTATTACAAATAACTCCAATGTGCTGCTTTTTCTCCAAAGGGTTGTTTCTTAATCTGTTCCACAAGATGCGGACCTGTGTGACTCAGGAGTGTGATGTGTAGGTCACACACTGGCATTCAGCCCCCCTCAGTTTTTGGCCAGTCTCGTAGCGCTCCTCCTCTCTACCACGAAGTACTTAGCGATTTCGTAAGGTGCGGGAGTTTGCTCAGGTAATTAACGGAGGTTTTATCATTTGCAACGATAAACCATTGATTATTTTGAATAGTCCCTTGTCCCGACTGTGTGTGAATCGCACATAAGCTACAATTGAAGCAACTTTTTAGACTGGAGAACGATACAAAAAACATTCCACCTGACTTTCTACTCCTAAAACCACTGATTCACTCTGTCATCAATAGAGGTACATTTTGAACGCCAACCCAACTGAGTGAGTCACCTATGAATAACAGTTGGCAGCACAATAATCCATGTGTTCGACCTGGAATAAAAGGGAGCTGGAAAATTACTGTAGAGAATTGTAATTTGGATGACATAGTTAGCAAACAGATGTTAGAATTCATAGTTATAGTCGCTTCACACAATGACAATGAGGAAGATTTGACTTTTTAATGAAGCAGTGACTTTATTAATATACTGAACAGTCTAGTCATCAAGGCTTTGAGGCGATTCTTGTTGTGGCAGGGCTTTTACAAAGGGATGCACAGACACAAGCTGCCCTTTATTGCAAGCCAAACCTGATGAGGTAAATGCCTGATATGCCTTGAGGAAAGCGACACCGATGCCATTCCTTGAGAGCCCAAGCAGTTCCGGACGAACATGTCACCTCGCTGTCCCAGATGACATGGATGTGACTCCGACATTTTAACAGATCAACAATGGTAGCAGAACGAGACGGAATGCCAGGGCGCTGGTCCGCTGACAGGTGTCTCCATGGGCAACCTTCACATAACCCGGTCCGGCCCGATCCGAAACACCAATCATCAGATCACGTTTGACCCTGTGCGGAGGAAACACGCATAAATGGCTGAGCGCCTGCATAGGCAACCTGCCAAAATGGCCAGTGCTACTGTATGAATCACACGCTACAGCACTCCATTCAACCACACCGTCGTTATGTTCGGTGGCGACAACCGCGGCAGCTTGATCACCAGTGATGACAAGCCAGGCTGTAACGAGGAGTGATTCACGGAAAACGGTCTCGCCCTCGACCGTTATTAAGAATGCACATCCGGGCCTCTTTACCTTTCAAAGGCTTCAGGGTCAGAACCAGGAACCTCTGTGGATTGTACTGCTTTCCAAGCCACTGACTGCTCACTGTACTCTCACACTGCAGGCACGGTAAGCAGTACCAGTGCCTAAAGTCTGTAACCAAAGGTTACAAGCACAGCTTCTACCCTGAAGCCATAACACCATTAAACAAGCCAGAAGTTTTATATGGCGGTGTAATCTGCGTTTTTTGGAAAAGGCCACTTCACTGAGGCCACACCTGTGGTTAGCTAAGCATGTGTCAAATAACATTAGACTGGCGATGACATGTTCAATCAACTGGCAACGTAATAACAAACTAAACAGATAAGCTCATGGCATGATGTCACATGTTATTTAATGTTAGACTACCCAGCCTGTTGACGGTTGTTATGAAGCATCTCATGTCTGTCTGCTGTGCTTTGTTATACCTCAGGCTGTTGTAAGCTCCTGGCATGAAGTCAGAAAACAAGGGTGTGTGTGCACTCTGCCAGAACAGTGTGTGTGTGTATGTGTTTGGAGGTGGTGTTGACTGGTCGTGGCTCCTGTGGTGACAGTGGGGGAGGCAGCAGCTGAGGAGGGGTCGGTGGGTGGCGGTCAGTTGGGTGGTGGTCATGGGCCAACCTCTTGTCTTGGCACTCTGTAATCACTTTCGGTTGGAATGTTGATTCTGGAAATCTCTCGGTACGACACGTGCCAGAAGAACGATCAGCATCCACTACCAGACCACATGCGAGATAAACAAAGATATTCCGGACACCATATCCTTGTGGGTGCGCACGTGTTCTGTGTATGTAAAACAATTCCCGGCAAGTAGTATAGTTCTATTGATTTAATAGGTAGGATGTAATGTCTCCCAAATGTTGTCCGGACCTTGGCGTTAGGCTGTCCCAGACATCTTCTATAAACTCTTATCGCCACCTGCTGGTAGAGAGTTTTGACTGCGCAGCACATCGGTCTGTAGTAAACAATGCCGAAAAAAAGCTCAAACTGAGTTGAGTTAATGACAGGCTGGCACTGTGGTGAGTTCTGACCGAAGAAACAGAAAACATGGGGCCGAAATGAGCAGAGAAAGATAGATTGTTGGAGAGAGACAGGGAGGGGTAATTACTTCCCTCAGTCTTCTTGGGCACCATGGTAGAACTGGGTGGTAGAACTGGGTGGTAGAAATGGGTGGTAGAACTGGGTGGTAGAACTGGGTGGTAGTACTGGGTGGTAGAACTGGGTGGTAGAACTGGGTGGTAGAACTGGGTGGTAGTACTGGGTGGTAGAACTGGGTGGTAGAACTGGGTGGTAGAACACGTGACTCTTTTCAGATGATTTTTAACTCTAGTAGATCACCACTGTGAAGATGGATCGGGTCTCCAGACCAGGAGCCTTGGTAACAATCCTCCCCTCAATCCGCCAGGCACGTAGTCCTCAGTCCGTCCAGGGTATCTGTCATCTGGGATTTCCATAGAAACCTGGACTAACAGCTGACCGGGCAGATCCATGACCTATTCTGCCCCTGTGAACCCTGACGGATGCTTGACCCAACACTCTCCCTGGTCCTGCCCCAACACGGCTGGTTCACTGTGGGGACTGGTACGTGTGGTTGGTTTTTTGGTGAATGTGTTTGTGTGGTCCTGTTTGTCTACGTGGTTAACGTGTGAGTGTTGTGTGGGTGAGAGAGCCACCTCCTCGCGTAGATAACTGTAACTGACAGGGATGTATCTATTAGTTCTGTCTCCATCAATCACTCAACCACATAGCTCCGTCAACAAATTTGTTTAATAGTTCCCGGCCGGGTTATGAAACTCAACGCTTGGTTGTTTTTGAACTTCAGACGTTAGCGAATCCCGTCACAAAATGGAGGTCAGAGGTACATTGTTTCAAGATCAGAATCCGGGTGAATGTACGCATCCACTGTTTCTTCTTGTAATTCTACAAGCTTGCTTGTATTGATGTAGGAAATCAAACGATCCCAATCTGAGTTGCTACAAGAGATAACCACATTGGCGTGGAAGACAGTGTCATTCTGTAATACAGTGGCCTAAGTAATATTTTGCTACGTGTTGTGGTCACCTGATAGCATCTCGTTGTTCCTATCAGCTACTCTCATGGCACAGAACTGTAATAAAAGTAATGAAACACAATGATGTCATCACTGGAATGTTACAAACATGAACATAGACCCATTTTCTGCAGTTAGATCAGCCTTAATTCAATGGTCCCAAGTTAATGAAAGTCATGCAATTAAACTGCTATTCTCTGCTTTTTGTTTCGGTTCAGGGATGGAGACGGGTTTCCATTAAAACAACTCAACATAAAACATTAACTACAATATGTCGAATGGCACATTTCCCTTCTCCACCATGACCCTCCTCATTTCCCTTCTCAGGGTCTTGTTAAAAAATGTTGTGGATCTCGTCAAGATCCCTTTAAAACCCCAGTCGGCTTGTATACCAGAGAAAACGGTCACAAAACAAACCATTCCCAAGCGGTGACCATACGAGCGTAGCCCACTCTAGCGCTATTTAATCTGGGAGAAGACAGATCATGGTTTGGTTATGGGTGGGCTGTCTGTCTTTTTCCTAGAAGGGGCTGGGCCCTTCCCTAACATTTCAGGGCCCACCGTTAAAACAGAAATGCAGATGTCAATGAAATATGTGGAGCTCGATTGGCCGACCCGTTCTCTGAACTTTCCACCAGGCAGGACAAATTGCATGTACAAAAGAGACAAATGAAGTGGTCAGACCTGGAAAGGTAACAGACAGACAGCCAGAGGAGAGGATGACTGTCGGTGGGAGGGGGAACCAGGTGTCACACGGAGCCGCAGGAACACCTGTGAGGGGTGTAGTTCACAGACAGCGGGGCCGGAGGGGAGGGGACGTTTCCTGTGATGATGTCATTGCCATCATCATCACCACCCGTTGCCACAACAGCAGCTGATGGTGGATTGAGCCAAGATACAGCACGTAGATTGTGCTTTGCTCTGCCCTGCCTCCCCGTCACCCCCAGTCACCCATTCTGGAGGAAGCGAGAAAAAGAGAGAGAGGAAAGGAGAAAAGAAAATGGAAACGGGTGGCTTCATTACTGGTGCGAGGAAAAAGCCTCTGTCATTAAATTGACCGGTGGATTGTGAGACGGAGGACATATCCATAGAAATAATAAAAACTACATAATAACAATGTGTTTTTTTTATTTGTTCTGTTTTACAAATTTACAAGGTACATTAAAAGTTTACTGCAGTACTACCGTAAATACAAGCACAGATGAAAACAAGACATCTATCAAATATTATTTTCCACAAAAGTGCCTTAGTCAATCCCCTTTAAAAATGTCTTGCCAGTCTCGTATTGAAGTTTAGCCTCCTCAGCTCACTTTAGACGCTCACAGCACTATCCTGTTCACAATAAACCACCCTGGAACAGCTAATACTTGTAAACGCTTTTTTGATTTTGAAATAGTCAATCCTCAAAGTGTGGTGGTCAGCTTGGATCTACAAAAGAGATTTTGACAGCGCCACCGCCAACCCTATGATTGTTACTGTATGAGGATTTGTAATTATCTCATAATTATTCTCATCTTTCACCAGGTCTTTTTACAGAATGTTAGGAGAAGAGGTGATGAAACACCTGTCACAACTTTTTGAAACATGTTGCTGGCATCAAACTCTTAATGAAAATGAGCATGTATTTTTCACAAAACAACAACATTTCTTTTGTTCAACATGTAAATTGTTGCCTTTATACTATTTTCAATTGAATATAGGGATGACAATATTTGCATATTATTGCATTTTGGTTTTATTTGCATTTTACGCAGCGTCCTACTTTTTTGGAAACGGGTTGTAAACACAGCTGTCCCCCAACTGTGGGTGTGAGTGTGTGTGTTTGTATTTGTGTGTGCGTAATGCAGGGCTAATCTATTCTCACTAGATGGCGCCACTGTACTGCTACATTATTACGCCGCTATGACAAACTGATTTACAAAGTTAGCAACAGTAAGCAGTTTACTGCAGCATGCATTCAACCCCAGTGTCTACATAGTAGTGTATTTTAGGTGAAACTGTTTTACCAACTTGACTTAAATGTCGGAAATATGCATCAATGCCGTTAGTTGAAATGTACAAATGTTTTAAAAGTATAATAGGGTCAATTCTACGGTATTATAGGCTACATTTTATTTGCATAGTAATGATTACCATCAGATATTCATTCTCTCCAAAAACTCAAAAAGTAAATGGTTAAGGTTTTGTTTACAATGGATTTTAAGGTTAAGGTTAGTATATACTTAGGGTTAGTAGATAGTTAGGGTTAGTGCATAGTTAATCACAATGTTATAGGTATTCTGTTAGTTTTCTGCAAAGCATCCACAGATTGACTACAGTCATGTCAATAAATTAGGACAGCCCATGAAATATTTGGTAATTTTTTAAGAGATATGGACAATACTATATTTCATCTTCTTTCAAACACTATCTACAGATATGGCTCAAAAGACATAAATGTAGAGTTTTGGAATGGCCAAAGCCCGGATCTTAATCCTATTGAGATGCTGTGGGGTGATTTGAAACAGGCTGTGCATGCAAGAAACCCCTCAAACATCACACTGCGTGGACAAAAATGTCTCCCAGTCGATGTCAGAGACTGGTAGACAGTTATAGGAATTGTCTTATTGAGATTATTTCAGAAAAAGGGGGCCATACCAGCTATTAGAGCATAGGGTGTCCTACCTTTTTCCTTAGTAGTAGGATATAACTTTTTATAGTTATATAAAAATATTTTATTGGTTTTGGTTTAATCTAATCTATAGATGTCTGAAAGAAGATCAAATGTTAATATGGCCATATTTATTGAAAAATAACAAAATATTTCATGTGAGGTCTTAAGTTTTTCACATAACTGTATAGAAATTATGACTTACTGTCTTATACTGTGTTGTTACAAAGAACATTGCAGCATGCATAATAAAATGGGAAATAAAACATTAGTGTTTCTTGTCTGACAGGCCTTCCCTCCCTGTTTCAGTCCCGTCTCTCTCCCCGTCACGCCCACTGTTACAGTTAATGACCCGTGGTCCAGTCAAGCCGGGCTGGGAGGGTTTATGCAACGCGAGCCTCCGTGGTTCTATATCCCCCGGAAGGTCCGCGGAGGTCTGGGCCGTAGAACTGCAGTCACTAGAGTGGACATGTCATGGCATCATGCAATATTGATGTGAATAAAAATGACAGTCTGTTCTAGGCGCTCCAGCACGCAGGGTCTGGGTGCAGGTTGTACTGCCATGAAAGCTCCAATTAAAGCGGACTTTCTCTGCACTTTAACCCCCGAGTCATCTTGTTGTTGCAAATACGAAGTGCTGTCAAAACAAATGTCACTGTCTAAACACGTGTTCGCTGAATATGGCAGCTGTCTATAGTCTGAGCCATTTACTAGACAAATCCTTAGGATTCAGGCCACAGACTATGTAAAGCATGGCGGACTTTACAATAGGGGAAGACAGCCTTTGTGTGGAGAGTGGTCTCAACAAATAATGGAGCTCCACTGGATCCCAGTCAGTGTGGAGAGTGGTTTCAACAAATACTGAAGCTCCACTGAGTTTTAGACTATAAATACAACGCAGAGTGCAACGGGTGTGCAAAAACAGAGTACGCACACATGTACGTCTCCCATGTGTTCTGTCCGGCAAAGGAGATCTATTTTGGGACCGTGCCACAAGTATATAAGTTTGGGCAATTGGAGGACAAGACGGAATAGAGCCTGAATGATAACATCACTGAGAGGAGAAGATTGATAAGACCAAGGAAAGTAAACATGTACTATAATTATTTTGTTATTAAACAACAACGAACGCTTCTTCCCCTGACTTGGGTCCATTATTATTCAGCAAAATCTACCAGAAGCTAACGTTACCCATCTTCTACTTGTTTATTAACGCAGCATAGCAACAAATTCTCCAAAGCAAAATCAAAGCCACATGACAACAAACCATACAAACCACTTTTCAACAAGAGGCTGGTTCAAACCATAACTAAAACAAAGAACTAATACAAGGCTGAGATATTTGATTATATTGAAGTTTAATGTGCACAGCGTGATGTGAGATTGTACTTTAAAAGCAAGAGAAGGAAAATTTTCAGTTTTAATATAAAAATACATGTGACCTTTTCAAGTTGAAAAACGAACTCAATCAAGCAACATGTGCTTATGTTTACCATCCTCGCTAACAGCAGGTAGACAAGAGGTGCTGGAGGAAAAGGCTGTGTCCCACATTGGATGTAGGATGCAATTTGGTACACAGTTATAATGTGATGCATCAGTATATCATGTAAAGTCTGCCACCATCTGTTTTCAAACAGCAGTGATCTTAAGGGAGGAAGACTTGATAGCTGTGATCTGATCGCTGTTATCCGATGGGGCATACATAACCCACAAAGAGAATGCGACACCAGATCAAACAAGTCAATCAGGAATTCATCTTATCTAATTGAAGTCATTGGGAACTAGAATAAAACAAACAGACATAATAACACTTTCATTTGTGCATACATTAGGGCAAGGCAAGTAAAAAACAATAGAAATGAAACAAAACTCAAAACAAAAGTTCTTCATTTTCCTAAAGTGTAGAAGGAAAAGCTGTGTTGTTTAGCCAAGGCTACAGCAAATGTGCATCAATATTAAACCCCCCCTCTGAGGAAGAGAAACCTCAAACAGTCTACAACTATCCCAAAGGCATGAATATAATGGAAGGTTCAAGTGATGTTTCTCAGAGATTCAAAGGCAAACATAAAAAGCATCTCTGTCACATAGAAATGACATGAAACAATTGTGTCGTCGAATCGAGTGTCTCTTGCTTTGATGTTGTCATGTGGCACTGGGCTGAGCACAGTTCAGGCTCTTTGGGGGATGTTTTTCTGTAGGTAGGTGAAGGTCTGTCTCTCTGTAGGTCTGTCTCTCTGTAGGTCTGTCCCTCAGTAGGTCTGTCTCACAGTAGATCTGTCTTTCTGTAGGTGTGTCTCTCTGTAGGTCTGTCTCACAGTAGGTATGTCTCT
>JACXGK010000942.1:16065-49123 GCA_016801125.1 Novumbra hubbsi
TGTCTCTCTGTAGGTCTGTCTCACAGTAGGTCTGTCTCTCCGTAGGTGTCTCTCTGTAGGTCTGTCTCTCTGTAGGTCTGTCTCTCTGTAGGTCTGTCCCTCAGTAGGTCTGTCTCACAGTAGATCTGTCTTTCTGTAGGTGTGTCTCTCTGTAGGTCTGTCTCACAGTAGGTATGTCTCTCTGTAGGTCTGTCTCACAGTAGGTCTGTCTCTCCGTAGGTGTCTCTCTGTAGGTCTGTCTCACAGTAGGTCTGTCTCTCCGTAGGTGTCTCTCTGTAGGTCTGTCTCTCTGTAGGTGTGTCTCTCTGTAGGTCTGTCTCTCTGTAGGTCTGTCTCCTTGTTAGTGTGTCTCTCTCTGTAGGTATGAAGGTCTGTCTCTCTGTAGGTCTGTCTCACAGTAGGTCTGTCTCTCCGTAGGTGTCTCTCTGTAGGTCTGTCTCTCTGTAGGTGTGTCTCTCTGTAGGTCTGTCTCTCTGTAGGTCTGTCTCCTTGTCAGTGTGTCTCTCTCTGTAGGTATGAAGGTCTGTCTCTCTGTAGGTCTGTCTCCCTGTCAGTGTGTCTCTCTGTAGGTCAGTCTGTCAGGGAATAAAAACTGCCAGCTGTGTGTTGTCTTGCTGGCTTTGTGGCAGGGTGGTGATGCATGCAGAAACAAGGGCAGGTTCAGTGTTTCAGACCGGGGCGGGGCAGGCGAGAGGGGTCGGAGAGGGGTCGTGGATGTAGGGGGACTGAAAGGGGGGTGGTGCCGAAAGGGTTTTAGGCTCTGGGAGTTTGTGCTGTGTCAGGGGGGATTTGTCAGCTCACTGCAAACAGCGCCCCAGGAGAGGCGTGGGGATACCCCCCTCCCCCAACCCAAACCATCCGCGTCGAGGTACAGGCCTCAAAACATACAGCATGGAGGACACTAACGTAAGCCTGTCAATCAAGCAGTCAGTCAATCAATCAGTCAATTAAATACCTGTCCAGTCAATACCATCCCCATACAGGAAGAAATAACCGGCAGATCAGAACATTTTGGAACAACAACCGTAATGGATGAGGTGGGGGCCGAGCGGGGCGGTGCTCCTGCAGTGACGAACGCAAATGGATACAGAACAATAAAACTCAAAAAAATACAAGTAAAAAACAGGGATCGAACCCTGATGTAATCCTTTGCTCCCGGCGGTCCAATCAGCCATGGGGACGAGAAACAATCGCTGTCGAGGGAGAAGGTAAAGGGAGGCGGGGCCAGGTGCTCTCTGTCTGACTCCGCCCCCTAGCCTCCAAAACCCCTACAACAGAACTGAAAATGTACCACCTCTTCTTTTATCCGAGGTGGTTCTCTCCTTTCTTTTTTTACGTCTAGTAATTTCTCCCCCTTTTCAAATCTGTGCCTCCTCATTCCCCTCTAAATCTCTCCGTCTCCCCCTCCCCATTCTTTTCCTTTGTCTCGCTCCCGCTCCTCCTTTCTTTCCCTACACCTCCTTGGTGGTGCTGATGCGGATACTGCTGCAGCACTTGCCCATGGCCTCGAACAGCGGGTCGCAGAAGGTGTGGATGCAGATGGAGTAGACGCGGCTGACGCAGTGGATCTCGATCAGGTAGCTCTTGATGCAGGGCACCACCGCCCAGATGTGGATGAAGGACAGGATGGCGAAGAAGATGCCCCAGACCAGGGCCAGCGGGATGCCCACCAGGGCGGTGAGGAGGCGGTAGCACCAGTACTTGGTCACCGTGAAGGTGGTGAAGCTGGCCTTCCACACGCCGTCGAAGCTGTACGTCCCCGCCGGCTCCGCGATCACGTCCTCAAAGTCCACCTGTGGGGGAGGAAAAGAGGAGATTCACGGTTAGAAGTGGAGTCCTCGGTGACGGGACCATCGCCGAAGAAACGCTGCCCTGGTTGACCTAGAAACGTATGATGGCATAACCGGGCCGATGACCTCCCCTTCATCAGGACCCCCGACCTGTGGCTGATCCGTGGCTGAACAACACATGCAGAGATAGGAGACATGTGTTATCCACACATAGTAGCTGGTACGAGCAGTCAGACCGGGTCAAACTGACACACCACGCTGAAGTTCTCCTCCGCAAATACATAAACGATAGCTGGGAGGTGTCCTCCTCTCCTCTGTTCTCTCTTCACCCTCCCAAACTACCGCTTCACATTCCTGACGAACAGGACGGATGACACGAGACAGAGCCATAGCTGGGTCCATATTTGAAATGCCAGAGCTCACTAGCGGCCAATGCTACATTTGTTGGAGCCAGATATTATCAGTGTTTCTGTGGACTGCCCGAATATTTCTCTGTCCTGAAGTCCTCCCAAATGTAGCTGAGTTTCTAACCATCATGTAAAGCCTCCCTTGTCTACGTGTGAAGCAGGGCCCTAGTAGAGCGGCACAGAGAAGCCAGATGGGCTGCAGTGAGGTAAGCCATGGCCTTTCATTAGTTTCAATGTAAATACTTCTCAGGGATCAGAGGCGACGTGCCTCCCAAATGCTCATGACCTCATAGACGTTTTAGTACAGATTGTTGTGGAAATTGAAGTGGAAAAACAAACACAAGCATATTATACAAACATGCAAGCATGCATGCTCTATCAAAACCTCACCACCATACTCCTTACCTCACTACCCATTTAGCTACCTCATTATTCCTCTCTCACTTCCTTACTACAATTAACTCACTATCTCACAACCCCTCACTCACTACCTAATTACTCACTTTTGACTACCTCATTATAACACTCTGTTACCTACCCACCCCTCCCACTACCCCATCTGACTACCTCACTATAACTCTCTCTTACCTCACCACCCCTCTCATTACCTAACTACCCCATCTGACTACCTCACTATAACCTCTCTCTTACCTCACCACCCCTCTCACTACCTAACTACCCTGTCTGACTACCTCACTATAGCACTCTCTTACCTCACCACCCCTCTCACTACCTAACTACCCCATCTGACTACCTCACTATAACTCTCTCTTACCTTACCACCCCTCTCACTACCTAACTACCCCATATGACTACCTCACTATAACTCTCTCTTTCCTCACCACCCCTCTCACTACCTGACTTCAACCTCCCACTACCTCAAATCCCCCTCCCACTACCTCACTATAACTCTCTCTTACCTCACCACCCCTCTCACCACCTGACTTCAACCTCCCACTACCTCAAGTCCCCCTCCCACTACCTCACTATAACTCTCTCTTTCCTCACCACCCCTCTCAGTATCTTACTGCTTTTCTCTCACTGCCTCACATGCCGTCTTAGTACACTGTCTTTTATTAAACACCCAAAGGAACTATTTTCTGTTCATTACAGTAGCGATTCAAACCACTTCTTAAAGTGTACACACTGGACCTCCTATTCTGTACAGACTAAATGTATAGTAAAAAACCATGGTTACAGCACTGTAATAAAAATCACATCATTATTTTCGCCACAGAACTATGCAAGTCTGTTTCATTTACCAGAGCTGTGTATCTTTTTTACTCATTTCTGTAGTTTCCATACAGTTGTTAGAGAACAGAGAGGAGCCATGTTTGGAATGACTCTGACTCTGAGTTCTTGTCACAAAATATGCATCTTTGAATTTTGAGGAAGAATATTGTGCCATGTATTTTGTCTTCTGAAACCCTGATTCGAAATGTGTTAATATAAGATTCCATTTTCTAAGAATGAAAGAAATGCAAAAAACAGCTGCACTGACTGATATTGCTGTCCTACCATTTTGTTTGGCATTACGTGAATCAGTTTCAATGCCAGGGAGGGTTAAGAATGAAGGGTTAAGATTCTCTGGATCAACAGTTGTGTATTATCTTGTTCCGTCCCCACTGTATGTCTCAGACCAGGGTTGTGAAGGTGGGGCCTATGGTTCAGTGGACCACGACCCAACAAGCTCTGTCCCAATCAGCTTAAAGACAATACTTGGTTTTGCGGATCGTAATAAATCGTCTCGTAACATTACTTCAGGGGCTTAGATTTGCAACCCTTGCGGATAGTGAGGGAACTCCTCCTCTGCCCCGGCATTCCTGAATGCGTCAGGGAGATGTTAGTTAGCGAGCGGTTAGCGAGTCGGGACGTTTGTCTCACGTCTGGGCTGTAGGAGTGTCTGCTCTCAAAGAGCCCTCGGCTCGGCTCACAGGGCTGCCAGGCCTGGGCATCATTGCAGGGTCCCTCCACTGACTGGGCCCGGAGAAGGAAACTTTACAACAGAAATGTTCTATTCTCAGGGGGGAAACTCGGCATGGATTTTAGCGCTGGTTATTCTTTGATGTGGCCGTTTGAGTGAGTGCAGCTGCTGAACTATGGTTTTGTATGGTTCAACGGGCGGAGGGAGTAGTGTGTGTGTGTAGTGTGTGTGTGTGCTTGCGCTCGCGTCTCCGTTAGTGCATTTGTGTACGTGGGCACGTATGTGGCGCAAATCCGTGCGTATGCTTGTGTGTGGTTGTGTGTGTGTGTGTGTGTGTGTGTGTGTGTAGAGGGGTCCCTGTTTTCCTGTTTCTACATGACAGCATAGTGGGGGTCGCAAGCAGCACTTCACCAAAGCCACAGCAGCCTGTGATAACGCATGTGATTTCAGATTACCACACTGAAGATTTGATTAAAGAAGCAGAATCATGAGGCACTTTTCTATTCTGAGCGTACTTGACTCACTGTCACAATGACTGGTTATGAGGCCAGACAGAGAAAGGGAGAGATGGGGAGGGGGGGGGGGCTGAAGGAGGGGGAAGGAGTGCAAATTGGAAAGACAAACTTTTGGACAATCATCTTTAATGGCAATTGTAGGGTTTTTAACATGACATTTCTCTTTTCATACAAAGGTTCCAGGTGAAATGAAATGGAGACACTGCACACTAGGAGAAGAAATGGGACGGAGGGGAGGGAGAATCTAACATGTAATCTCACAGTAGCGGTAGATTTGACACCTCCCTGGCTCTCAGAGAGAGGAGAGGAAGAAGAGGAGGGGGAGGAAGAGGAGGGGGGAGGGGGGGATCCTATGTCCTGCCCTGGTAGCTACTCGGGTGTTTCCCTGTTTTAGGAAGGCAAAGTTCACTACATCAAACAACTGACCCTCCAGTGGTATCGAACCCTATAACGATGGAAACATACCCCAGGACAATAGGTGGACTTTGACCCAAACGGCACCCTGTTCCCTGTGTAGTGCAATACTTCTGACCAGGGATGTAGGATGCCATTTGGAACTCAAATTCTATTTTTCCCCACTGCATGACAGGTGGTTTTCACAATAACCAGCATCGAAGCTCTCACAGCTGCCTAGGATTCTCGCAACAAAACCAGATTTTACATAAAAACAAAATGCTACTTTGGAATACTCAAAGTACTAAATAAGATAGCTTTGTAGTTATAAGACACGAACTGTGAGAACATTTCGATTTCAACAACAGGAAACTAGTAATGTTTCCTCCGTTCCAACACCGGCGCAAAGGTGTTCGGCTTTGTTATTAAATGTGCGCAGTAAAAGTCGCACCACATTTACGCGTGTGTTTTCCCCATTCACAAACATTCTGTCCCATTTTAAAACCATTTCAGCCCGGAGTTATTAACTCAAACAATCTCTTAGGGACACAGAACTGGCTAGACGCGCCACGCACGTCTCACACTCGCATCCCAATTGTTTGCGCCCTTGACGCACACATTTTACTGTGCACATTTGCCAGCTTCTAACCAATCATGGAGTGATCTCAAGTCTGAGTGACATTTCACGAGCTTATTAATGTATTCGAATGGAAACTAATCTTTAATTATACCGTAATCTACATACGCATACTTTTAGCATACTTTTTTACAGTGTAATGACTATGCATAAGCCTTTAAAAACTTTAACGGGCAACCACATATACCATACCGAGTGCGTAAAAATCGTCTACGGGCCGGTACAGTTTTGTGCTCACCTTGACCACCTCGTCGTTTAGATGCTTAGGGTCCCGGTTCACCAGGTCGATCTCTTTCGTATGAACGTCCTGCATCGTTTTCATCCCGCTCATACTGTCGTTATCCATGTCTTTGTTATTAGGCTTGTAAATGTTCCCTTGTTTTCTAATAAACGGCAATTGCAGAAAGGTCTGTGAATCCGAAGGGGAGAAAAAATATGCGAGCAGTTAGAAGACAGAAGGGGCAGCGAGCGTAGACCTGACAAGAGCGCACCAGCATAAGCAGCCTGCCCTAGCCTGAGATGGTTTTAAATGGATAACAGGGATAGCACCACACCCCTCTAGAGCGGAGAGCCGTCATTCGCCGCAAGGGGTCATCACACAATGCGTGCGTAAAGATGGTTCGACCTCAACCATACCCTGTTTATTGTCAACCATACACTAGTTATTTTTCTTCATCAAATAATATGGTATGGGCAGCATATTTATATTATCCGACATAGAAACTTTTGATTGGCGTATCCTAAAAGATTGTAAATGCAAAAGCCAACTTTGACTTGCGCAATAATATATGCAGCGAAATCCTACTTTTCAGAAGGTATGAAAGAGGAACAAATTCGCAACATGAAATGAGTTTAGTTAATAAATAACTGAAAAGCCTCATGCTAAGGTAGGCTGTACGACAGAGGCTTGCGCATTCTCTCTAGGGGTGGGTGTAGGCTAAGGTTCATATAAAGGTGCCAGAAAAGATAAAAATGACAAATAGCGCTTTGGAAGTGAACATGTTCCAGTTTCCCAATCCTTCAAGGACATTCACGAAAAATGTCAGAATGACAGTCGAGCAGAGAGACATTGTTGCAAATATTATGAAATATATATATTAAAAGTATACATGAGACAGCTGTGACAAAACATTCTGGATTATGACAGGACGCAGCATCAGGAAGAGAACAGTACCTCGTCAGTTTCGCTGTCCTTGAGTCCGCCTGTCATGCTGCCCGCGCCTGGAGTGCGACAAGATCACTGTGTTGATGAAGCAAGACAATATCACTTTAACCGAGGAAGGAAGCAAAGTTATAGGAGGTGGCGTGTGGACGATGTAGTAATGACTCCGGGGCTCCTCCGGCGGTGTTACTAGATCCTGTCGCTTATCTTTACCTTGCGAGCCGTCTGTGTGCCTCGGCGTGGACTGAATGAATGCGCATCTTATTAATTCAGCAGTCACCTGTGTAGACAAGCAGCGCGGCGGGGTGAAACTGTAACCCGCCATTAACCTGCCACTCAACACATTACGTAGCAGCTAGTGGTGGAGATTCTGACGTGATCCCTTCTACTAGTACAGCCTTTCAAGTTGGCTTGTCTGTGTGCACAGACTACTTGGATAAGAGCGTTCTTTAAATGACGGTCACAGCGTTGCTGCTGTCCTTCCTGAACAGTTAATTTCCCCCTTCTAGATGCTCTGTCAGGAAGGTTAATAACCGGCTCTTGTCCATGTATTCCGTGTACATTCCTTTGTCTCTTTCTAGAAATATATTGTTCTAGAAATAACACTAGTCCAAGAACCGACCACAGTGTCAGGGTGGCCATCTCCCTGTAGCAAGCATGATTAATGAAGGGCCTTACAAGGGATGAAGCACCCATTAGGGGGCCCTAGAAAAATGTTAATATATAAACACCAGTCAACAGTTTGGACACACCTACTCATTCAAGGGTATTTCTTTAGTTTTACTATTGTCCACGTTTTCATAGTGCAGGAGTGTTGTTTTTTTACATTACCGCAGTATACAGAAGAAGGCAAGATCTTTCTCTTTCTAATCAGAGTTTATATTAAAGCTATTTCTGTGAGATAAATGGTTCTGGAAGACAAGCCTTCCGGTTCCAGATCTCACACCGAGCACCTAGATGTAGAAGAACTGTCCCTGTTGTATTTGGCTTTGAGGAACAGAAGTTAGAGAAGTTAATAAACACCCTTCATATTAGAATGCTGACATTAGTTACATTTGTGGCCTCAGAAACGCAGATTGTTGTCAGGAGAGTGAACCCCCCTTCAATTGTTTTAGGACATGTAGCATTTCTATGTGTAAGAGCATTATAAGCATGTGTAATAGCTTACTCAATAAGCACATAGTGGCAAGGTTGTGGCAGAGCCAACTGAGTCACCATGTGAACGTGCCCAGCAAACAGGGAACGTTGACACAACCTCCTGGGGATGTTCCAGGGTTCTCCTAACAACTCTTACTTGCTTGGTGGGATAATGGTTGCAGAACCACTCTCTTGTCCTCCAAACTATAAGCTATTAGTGTGGAACATCCTAACAAGGCAGTAGAATCCTACAAGTTCAAACCAGTAGTTCATCCATGTAGAACTCTGTCAGTAGAATGCTGCAATCGGGTTTTGAGCAACCAAGTTGTTTGAACCCAATGTATGTAAACTAGTTGGTTTTCAGTGTGGAACCCAGTCAGCAGAACATGCACGTGTGGTACGTCTTCAGGTTGATGAGCAGAGCCCCAGGTAATGTTCAGGCAGCGCCACTGCTATTTGTTACTTACGCAATGAGACCAGCTCAGTTAGTGATTTATGGCTTTTTCTGGAACTGACACAGATAAACATCTCCCAGCCCTTTTAAGACAGAAACACAGCTATAAAATGTTGGAAATATAAATCTTTATTTGGCGGGGGTACTTTTCACAAATCAAATTAAAAAGTAATTTTTCTAAACAACATTCTGATCACATTCTTGTCACTGTTGCTGCATTTTCTCATTTTCAAAAACATGATTTCAGACCGAACTACGCAGCTACTTCAACACGCCTCCCTTCCTCCCTGAGCACGTTGCCGCTCCTCCAGGTATTGACACAGTCTGTTAGCCGGTTGATTGTCAACTGTGTCTCTTTTTTATTCAAATGGCCACTGACGAATTCTCAGTGGAGGTTTTGTCAACATTTGGGTTTCGGCATAAAGCATGCAAGCTAGCTATTCTACTAGCAGCATAAAAAAAACAAGCTTAGCGACAGTGAGGCCTAAAAACATATACAGTACCTGACTGCATGATCAAAGGCCTCACTCGTTGCCAGAGTTACTAGGAATTTAGTTGCCTCTGTATCTGTTGGACCCCAATACATAAGTTTTGTCCAGTTTGTATTATCGGATTTTCAATCAAGGAATGGACAATCAAGGAACATGACACTTGAAATATATAGTAAATAATACGTTAGACCACTGCAATGTAAGACATTTTTCCATGTCCTTCAAAAATCTATTAGTAGCTTTTTTTCACCCCACCCCCCCCCCCAAAAAAAAGAAAGTAAACTGCCACTCATTCCAGTAAACTTGAAAAACCTCCACCCCATATGTGCTGTTGACGAGGGTACTTGAAGTTCAACAACATTTTTCAAAATACATACATTCCAAACCACCAAACTACACTGCTCAAAAAAACAAAGAGAACACGTCATCATCACAATAGAACACCAGGTGAATTAAACTCAAACTTAAACTCAATCTGTCCAGTTAGGAAGAATAAGTGATTGTGAATGAATGTCACCTGTTTTTTCCTTCCTGACCGATTCTTCTCTGGTATTGTGTTTTGCTAGTGTCCTTGTCTCTACTGGTAGCATGAGGAGGTACCTGCAGCCCTTTCAGGTTACACAGGAAGGCCAGCTCCTCCAGGATGGCACACCCATACGTGTCACCGCCAGAAGGTTTTCTGTATCTCTCAGTACAGTTTTAAGAGCATGGCGGACCAGGCGAGGGTCCGTTTCCCGAGGAGATCTGGACAGGACCGTAGAAGGGCATTGCCAGTATCTGCTCCTTTGTGCAAGGAGGAACAGGATGAGCAATGCCAGGGCCATACAAAATGACCTCCAGGGGCCTACTGGTGGTCATGTCGGTCAGAAACAGACTCCAGGAGGGGGGCATGAGGGCCCACCGTCCTCTAGTGGGACCTGGTCTCACAGCCCAGCACCAGGCAGCTCCATTAGCATTCACCAGAGAACCCCAGAATTGGCGGGTCCAACGTTGCCACCGCATTCTCTTCACATATGCGGCCTGCAAACTCCTCCCACCCAACGAACCCCTGACGGCTGGTGTCGGAGTGCGTACAGGCACGTGGGGGCCCCACACACTACGGAGTCACTTTATGAGTTGCCGTGAGGAAATTCACGCAAGTTTGAACAGCCTGTGGTTTCAATTGTTTGCATACATTTTTTGGTGTTAGTTTGAATCCAGCCCTCAAAAAACGAGTTACACAATGCACAGGTTGATCTTTGATATATTTTTTTCTTGTTCCCTTAATTTTCTTGAGCGGTGAACTTGAGAGTTAAGGTCTGATTTGTTATCCATTGAGGAATGTTTTTACCCTGTTACAGACTCAGTAACCTCAGAATGTAGTGAAGAATATGTTGAATACGAACCATACTAATTAACATTTTGGTTTGAAGCTGTCCGATATTATTGGTTATGAAGCCAGTCCTATGTTTTTTAAATGCATAATATAGTAGACATTACTCATTATATGTACAACTTTTTTAGGTCTTTAGGTTTTAAGGTGCGATTCCTTAGAACAAGATGATCCTAGACTAAAAAGATCACAAAAGAATCCCTAGACTGACACTTGGCTTTGTGTCCAGAAAACTACGATAGAAGTAGTCCCAAAGATATAAAGCCCTATGAAAGCAGCACTGCAACAGCTACATAAGGCTGCACACGTATGCAAAATCAGCATCTAGGATTTAGGTACACGCTATTACAGAAGACTCATTCACTTCCAGCTAAATGCTCTGCTACTGTATATGGAACACATAAAAAGGCAGAACTGTGTTTTTATAATCAGTACCAGAGCTATGGAATAACAATAATTTATTTTGGTCTTTCTTATTGTACATATAAAACTTTATAGCTTGATAAAAGCACTTATACACAATATATTATGATTCATCTTGTGTGAAACTACAGCAGTTAGCTCTCCGACAAATAATGATGGAACAATTCTACCAGATATTAAGGAGTGTTGATGTTGGCTCCACAAAAAGCCTAATTATCTCAAGAAAAAAGAGGAAAGGACCCCCCCCCAACACCCCCGCCCCCAGACTCGAATAAATAAAAACCAACAAGACATCCGTTCACCTCCCAACGGCATTCTCAGCCACCCCCGAAAACCCCTCCCGGCATACAGCCCCGCCACCTGGGCCTCACGATTGGTCCGTGAGGTGGACGCGCGCCGAGGACAGGCTCCGGCCCGCGCTGTGGAAGAGGGGGGCGACGAGCGTGTCTGTCAGGCTGCTCCAGATCACCTGGACGGGAGGCAGGGCCATCAGGAAGCTCCGCGCCGCCGGCACCAACACCCTGCGGGGGGGAGGGGCCACAAAGACATTGGCCCACGTTACAGTTCAAACGTGTGCGTGGGGGCGTGGCCTGTGGATGGACGCTGGGTTTCCCCCGAAACATTCTGGCACTAGCCCCCCCCCCCCCGGTGGGAATCAACCACACACAGACCCGGTGTAAAAGTGGCGTGGACCCGGACGGTTGACGAATGCTTCAAGCCGGCTGTGTGTATTTAGGAGTGTTACTGGTAGGCCTTCTGTGGTGCCTCTGTGTTCTGCTATCGGACACACCCCCAGACCTATTGACCAATGACTGGTTTCAACTGTTTTGCATAGCTACCATTCCGTCCCTATTAGGCCTCAGTCCGCGCAACCAATAGACATATTTCAAATTGTTCGTCCGCCATTAACAGACGTGACCCGGGGGGACGGACTAGAGTTCCTCCACGGTCAGAATGTGTCCCAAATGAATCCATATTTCCCCCTGTGTCTTCTCAACAGTAGGGAGGCCATTCGCGATGAGCTTAATAGCATTTTGCGAAATTCAGTCGTCAGATACACTGAGACATTGATGGTGAAACTAGAACATAAACTCTACTAACGATTGCATGAGGGACTCTGGCACAACACATATGCACAACAAACTGTGCCTATTCTAGGAGAAATCCCCAGTCCCACCCTCTGAAAGCAAGCTAACATTGGTGCAAGGCAGACTAGAATGCCAGCTGTCTGCCAGGGTTTATGGGGGCTTTTTTCCACTACCAGCAAAACACTGCATTCCGCTTGACTTTCCATAGTGCCTCACTTTTGAGGTATTAAAGAACTGGTGTTTTTTTCCCCAGCAATTAGGCAGCCTTTTATGTGACACTAATTTGTTAATGCATGAAGTTGTGGCATAGTTTGCCCACAACCCAAGAAACTGTGTCCTCTCAGTGCAACCCATAAATCATACAGAGGCCTATATCTTTTTTAGCAAAAACGAATTACCATTACTTAGATGTATAGAGTGACAACACACGTGTACATAGTTGTACACATGAGCTGACTGTATAAAAAGCTTACTGAATGTCAGTAAATTAGCTGAAACCGACACCTTGAATACCACATATCTATCTACATTGGGGCAGAATATTGATAAACAGCAAAGCAAGCAAAGGAGCATTTGGCCCGTAGCCAAGCATGAAGCATTACGATACTGTAGCATGTGATGTTTGTACCAAATATGAATGCAGCTGATGACCCCGAAGACCATTCCGAGGAGAAATGCCATGGGGACGGCAAGGATGGTGGTCAGTATTCGGTAGAAGACGTATTTGACTAATTCGAAGACGGCGTGACTTCCTATCCACACCCGATCGAAGCTGTGGCTCGAACTAGGCTCTGCTATCACGTCGTCAAAACCAACCTGTTAAGAGTCAGATAAGAGCTTGATCATGTCGGGGAACACTTATTGCACTCACTCACACCTGTCATACTATCTAATGTACAATCACAAGCAAATATATTAGCATATATAAACTGCTGTTTAGTAGAGCAATGAATAAGTGGACAAAAGCCAAATGAAGCTCACAGGCAATTTGGAAACTAAACCCATACGCGCCAGTTGTGCAGCCATTACGCATGAATAACATCTTTGTTAAAGGTGTATTGACAAGGCAAAGCAAAGCAAAGTGACGACTGTGGGCTTTTTGAGCTACCGCTTGATTAACGTTTATACACCAAATCGAGTTTCGTTTTGTTCATCCAGGAGCGCAGAATCACGAATGGCTTACCTTCAGGTGCGTGTTTATGTCATAGGGATCTCGGTCTGGAATTGCGGCGTAGATTTTTTCTTCTTTCGACAGAATCGGTTCTATAGATCTGTTGAACTCGTCGTCGTCCACGATAATACTTGTCTCATAATTTTCTTTTTCGAGTCCCATTGTCGATAGCAATGGTCAGGCGTCGCACAGCTCGATTGTTGAGAACGCTCTTTACATTTGGGACTGTGCAGTGCTCGTCTGGAACGTGCCCACGCCCCGTGCCAAATGCTGCGCAACACCGCGCGCTAGACACAACAATCAGAAGTCATGTTCCCATGCTATTTAGAGCGGAGTCAAAGAAATGTTTTTGTTTGACCCGGTACCTATTTATTTAAAAATGTCTCTGATTATCATCAAATTAGCTGACCTACAATGTGGGATACAGGAAACCATTTTTAAAGAAATACAGTCAACACATGACATTTTAATCACAATAGTCTGCTTCCTTTACTTAATACTCCCTCCTCCAGCTCCCCCACAAACTCCCCCTCGAACTCCAAGGAAAAGGATGCAGAGGAGAGATACCGACGGGAGGTGGTAATTAGATGGATGTGAGGAAGAGGACCTGTTAATGGCATTCTGTCAGACGCAAAAGATGTTGTGTGTCTCTTTACAAAAATGTTGAATATTATTGTTCCATTACATTTTAAAAAACGTTAAATACCTTCTGTCAAATTTGGTTTACTCAGTGTTAAATAAAATGACTTATAACAACCCAAACTGAAAATGTGTACAGAGTGATGTGGACACACAGAGGTGAAGGGAGGAGACACAGAGGGGAAGGGTGGAGATGATGTAGAGGTGAAGGGTGGAGATGCAGATGTGAAGGGTGGAGATGATGCAGAGGTGAAGGGTGGAGACGCAGAGGTGAAGGGAGGAGATGCAGAGGTGAAGGGTGTAGATGATGTAGAGGTGAGGGGTGGAGACGCAGCGGTGAAGGGTGGAGATGCAGAGGTGAAGTGTGGAGACACAGAGGTGAAGAGTGGAGACACAGAAATAAAGGGGGGACACAGAGGTGAAGAGTGGAGATGATGCAGAGGTGAAGGGTGGAGATGATGCAGAGGTGAAGGGTGGAGACGTAGAAATGAAGGGTGGACACAGAGGTAAAGAGTGGAAATGATGCAGAGGTGATGGCTGAAGACGCAGTGGTGAGGGTGGTGATGCAAAGGTGAAGGTTGGAGACACAGAAGTTAAGGGTGGAGACACAGAAGTGAAGGGTTGAGACACAGAGGTGATGAGTGGAGACACTGAGGTGATGAGTGGAGACACAGAAGTGAAGGGTGGAGACACAAAAGTAAAGGGTGGAGACACAGAAGTGAAGGGTGGAGACACAGAAGTGAAGGGTGGAGACACAGAGGTGAAGGGGGAGATTTGTACATGTTTACTTATGTAGGTGTGTGACAGTGTCCATGTCTGTGTATCTCATTGGGGAGAAAAACAACGTTGTATGTTGAGCAGGCTCACAATATAAACAAGGGCATTTATTTTTGCCATGGAAAATTATGTCAAGCAAGGCAATGTTTCAGTGTGTGTGTGTGTGTGCAACCATGGCAGTGTGTGTGTATCTATGTGTGTGTGTGTGTGTCTGTGTGCAACCATGGAAGTGTGCGTTTGTGTATCTGTGTGTGTGTGTGTGTGTGTGTGACAGTGAGGCAGAACCCCAGTCAGCAGGGAGAAGAGATGAGAGTTCGGCCCTGAGCTACAATACAAACCACAATCCCTAGGATTAAAAACAGAGAGCATTTATTTCGCGAGCATTCAATGAGAGAGGCCCAGCCAGCTTGCTGTGGAAGGGTTGAGTCGCGTTAGGGACCAACCTGTTAAAGGTCGTGGTCGTTTTGTGGGGCAGTGAAGGTCTTGGTGGGGTACGTGACTTAATGCGTTTCCAGTATCTACTCCATTAATCCCAGGTTAGGGTTCCCTTTGGTGACATCAGAGAACATCTGAAAGACCGGGCTGGATGTTACCCAGCATGCCCCAGAAGTACAGACCTGGCTGGCAAAACAACCAATAAAAGCTAGCGTTAGAGGAAGTGACCACATCCCTCTATGGGAGGGTTCTCAATAAGAAAAACATTTGTTATCTTTTAATTTGAGGTAAACAAAGGGAGGGACTCTATCAGTGTGTTGATCAGTTACAGCATCTGACCAGTGACCAAATTGAGACAGTTAAACGCGATCGCTCTCAGTTTGTTGCAGAAAATATGAACGGGCTCTCAATTATGTTTGCTTAATAAAAAGTACGGTCATATTAAAAAGTTATTTCACCCTCGGGAATATTCTCCTCTTCTTTTTGCATGCACATGGATATCTGAGATAAATTCCATTCATAGATGATAAATAAATGGATAAAGGTAACTCAATGTAACAAATCACTCAGAAAACAAACATCGAAACCACTATGGCCATAAAAATACTTTTGGTCTCAACCATGCGTGTGTGCAGTAACATGTCACGCCAGGTAGAAAAGACCCATCAGCCCTCAGAAGAAAGATTATTGATGCCCACGAGTCTGGGAGGGTTTCCAGGTAATATGTGATCAATCAGTCCGCTGTAGGATCAACTACAAATGGAGAAGAATTCCAGACTATTAGGCAATACACATAGGACAGGTCAAACTGCACAGACTCGGCCTACAAGGTAGGTCAGGAAGGAGTAAGCCTCGGCTTGCAAAAAAGAATATCAAGATAAGTTTGATATTTGCTAGACAACTCCTCTGTAAAAAAAAAAAACAACTGCAACTATTTTCTCCGAACACACTAGTCAAAGATTGCTTAGCAACAATGCTAGACACATTGTTTGGCAAAAACAACTTCCTGTATTGGCTACATATGACACGTGGGTGCAGGTTTGGAGGGAGATGATTGGTGGGAGAACTATTTCCCCAATGCCTGTGGCGACAGGAATTTCTCCCTATTTATGGCTAATGAAGAACTTCTTAGAGACATTTGCACAATCATTTTAGCGGATGGCGATTACTGTCATGACAACAAGTATTTCAACAAGGAAGGGATTACTAGATAACTTCTAGCTATATCTAGCCGGAGGAAAGAGTTTAAATGCAGTGGTGACCAGCGTCACACTGTTTATTTAGAACGTATACATTTGCATTTGAGCAATTTGACATGTGCTCTTATACATAGCGACTCACAGTTAGAGCATTCATCCTTAAAATAGTGAGGTGGGACCACCACAAAACCCAGGAAAAGTGAGTACATTTTGCTCAATGAAGTAGCTATGTGCAGTCAGTGGAAGAGAAAAGAACAGAGAAACTAATAGATAAACAGGTTGAGCTCTAAACCCAGAGCGACCCTGTCCTGAAGCCACAGGCCCATGCGTATTTTTCGACAGACTCATTAGCTGTCTGGCTGCGTATGTGATCAGCAGACGATGGGTTGTGTTCCTGTGGCTTGAATGCCGTTTGGTGGCTCCCGCCCTGAAATGTTTGACGAAATCCCCAAGGCACCACATTCCAAGCCCTAGGTTCAAAGTTCAATATTGAAAATCTTTCAAACACTTTGAGTGGTTTCCGTTAGACTTTTAAGGCACCAGGATTATTGGTTAGTTTTTCTGGGACGTTTCAATTGGTTTCATTAAACCGGACAAACTCAGTCAAGCACAGACTCAGTATTTGTAATGATTTTAAATTGTACTTGAACCCAGATCTGACCAATTCCAGGACCACCAGGGTCTCTAGAGGACTAGTATCCTTATTTTGAACTGCTGGAACGGTGTTGATGCCTTCCTCTGACCTAATGGGGAACAAATGTGTGAATTCTTATCATGGAACATTGTGAGGGGGGAACAAAGATATCAGCACATTGACTGCGGAGAGAGGACTTCCTGTTAGGAGACCCCTGGGGAAAGAACCACATCTCCCAGGGGCTTAAACAGCACCCTATTTTCAACTAATTGTACAACTTATATGACCCCACTGCATTATGCAGGATCCAGGGTCCCAAAACAGGATAAACCCAGTGGTACAGAACAGGATAAACCCAGTGGTACAGTACAGGATAAACCCAGTGGTACAGTACAGGATAAACCCAGTGGTACAGAACAGGATAAACCCAGTGGTACAGAACAGGATAAACCCAGTGGTACAGAACAGGATAAACCCAGTGGTACAGAAAAGGATAAACCCAGTGGTACAGAACCGGCTAAGATGCTTTAGTGCCAATTTATTAAAAATAAAATACAGAAATATCTCATGTATAGTGGGTAAAGAAAGTTACCATCTGCTACATTGAGACCAAATCCATCTGTAACAGCAAGGACTCTCCAGAATGATTAAGTGTTACTTGCTTACTGAAGTAAGCTCAGAAAGCTTTTAGGCCATCTTGCAGATTTGCACCCTAGATAAGTATGCTGTAAAAACGTATCATTATCGTTTAACAGCTTGATCTTACACTCAGAATGTCAAATGAATTTTACGTTTAATTGACAATTATTTTTGAGTGACAATTATTTTAAAGAAAAATATTCATGAAACATAAACCACATTAATTGTCACCCCCGCTTTTAGTGCTGTGTGCGTCCTCTCTCTGTCAACATCACCACTCTGAGTCGTCTCTTGGGATGTTTAATAAGGTTAAAAAACAGAGGAAGGGATTTAAGAGCGTTTCTTCAAACAACTTTCCAGATCCCGTCAGGACGTCTTTGGTTCTTGATTGTGGACTCTGCTCTCTAGGGCACCCAACCAGTTTTCAATGGTACTTAGATCAGGGTTTTACATCACAGGTCCACCCTCGTACATCACAGAGGGTTTTAGGGTGTTTTCTGCATGAACATGGCTCTTTTTACCCCAAACCCACCTTTGGTATTTGTGGCCAACAAGCAAAAACATGGTTTCATCGGCCATGGGTCCCGTTTCCCATCCAAACTCTGCTGCTTAAGTTCACGGTTTGGTGGATATATGGTGGATATTTCCGGTAACCACAACCTCTTCGAGAGGTTCATCTTACTCGTTTAAGTTAATGGGTGCGTCCAAACCTTTGACTAGTACAGTATGTATGTGTGTATGTATAGATGAATGTGTGTTTTTTGTATTTCAAGTTATTCTCTGCATGATGGACAGCTGAACTGGCCCAGATGGGTATAAGTAACTGCCAGTCTAGGACAGTTACCAGTTAGGCCGCCATTTTCTGTTCCCTAACTGGGACTGATGCATTTACAATTCTTTCCACTAATAATGAGAGGGATTTTCTGGCACATAAGTTCTCTAGAGAATCGTACCTGAACTGAAACATCGCAGGGCCTCAGAGGAACCGACGTGTGCCATGGAAGGATGCGCAGAATACAAGCCCTCTGTCGGACAGCTGCATTTAATGAGAGCATTGGAATAGATTCAGCCACTCCGGTGTATGGCGGCCTGGTGATCTCCTGCCGTAGCTAAACCTTTTGTTTCAGCAAAAATAAACCTTCTCTTTCCCCCCTCTCCTGAGTAATAAATCCTGAGAAATCATAACAGTAAAGAGTATTCCTCTTTTTTTGTTTTTTCATGTACTGTAAATATTTCTTAACTGATTAGCGCATTCAATGGTGTGTAAATTCCTAAGTTAATTTGCATGGGGCCTAAACATTTCTATCTCTAATGATCAGGGGGTATCTCGGTTGTTTTCTGGAAAGTGATTAAATGGCGAACCTGTCAGATGGAATCTCTTTGAATACCCCGAGGCCTGGATATTACCTTTAAACCTCCACTTTTCACAAAGTCAAAACACACCTAAGCCACACCCAACCAGCCATCGCCTTCGGCAACGTAACCTGAGAGAGGATAGATACACAGCTTTCAAAGACCGATAAATATGTGTCCAAGAAAAGAACATTTATCACTCACTCTTCTTCCCCTCCTGGTCTATCTTTCTCTCTCTCTCTCTCTTTCTCTCTCTCCCTCTTTATCTCACTGCCTGTTTCTGTCTTTCAGTCACGGAGGTGGGCGAGGGCATCTGACAGGCCTAGCACATCACCCCAGCTTTTGAAACACCTTGTTATGGTGGAAAATCCTGACTGATTCAACAGCCCCTACAAATACTTAACCCTTTCCTCTTATTGTGATTGCAACGTTGCATTCCTCTCCCCTCGACTCTACCGACTGTTGATCCAATTTCGCTCCCCTAGGCAGACACAGCGAAAATGGATCAACAGTTGGACAATCACAATCACTTGTTTATGTCGGTAGGCCATCTGAGTGCATTGTGGGTATTTTACCCAGTTTAGCGCGTGCGTAACATGTTTGATGATGTTCATTCCTCTTACCCCGTTGAAATGTGTGGGTGAGCCACAGACATCAGAGAGGAGAGAAGCTGGGTTCAGTCTCTCCATCTTGGAACTGAGGAGACCATATAAGAGGCATGTCCAATTGGAAACAGCTGAAAGCAGTTTTCCACCTGGCAAAATGTTGACTAGCCATTGTAGCATCTGACCAGTAACCGAAACATTGCTGGGTGAAATCCCTGGCTTTGTCCCTGTGCAGAACCTCAACTGCACCCGGGTTGTATGCAGTGGGAGCTCACTGCACCTCTCCAATCCAGGGAGTAAGGGTTTCAAAGAGAACATCTCAGTTGAACCATTAGGCGAACATATGGATTTTTTTGTGTGCTTACCTGGAAAGTATGACCTCATACGGCATTGGAATAGCCCAGAACGTACACCTGCTTCAGCTTGTTTGCCCTGTGAAAACATAAACACATTCTGAGGGAATGTGGCTTAAGAGGGAAAATCACAATACTACATGTCCTTAGTGAAGGTGGGTTATAAAACTTTACCTACCAGGTCTATTTTTAACCCTGGAAAAGTTTGGAAAGCCACCAATTGCAAAACAGCCAAAGAGTGTTTGGATTACTTTGACTCTTAATCTCTCTCTGGGTGAACCCTGGATTGGTGGAGATTTCAGCCCTGGTGTAGATGTCAGACCTGGTGGAGATGACAGACCTGGTGTAGATGACAGACCTGGTGTAGATGTCAGACCTGATGGAGATGTCAGACCTGGTGGAGAAATAAGGCCTGATAGAGATGTCAGTTCAGGTGGAGATGTCAGACCTGGTGCAGATGGTAGGCATGGTAGCAGGATTTATTTGAGGTACAGGACATTAGAAATCTGTTGTCCACCAGGCTTAACTTCTCCACCAGGCCTGACATATCCACCAGGCCTGACATATCCACCAGGCCTGACATATCCACCAGGCCTGACATATCCACCAGGCTTAACCTCTCCACCAGGCCTGACATAACCACCAGGCTTAACCTCTCCACCAGGCCTGACATATCCACCAGGCTTAACTTCTCCACCAGGCCTGACATATCCACCAGGCCTGACATATCCACCAGGCCTGACATATCCACCAGGCCTGACATAACCACCAGGCTTAACTTCTCCACCAGGCCTGACATATCCACCAGGCTTAACTTCTTCACCAGGCCTGACATATCCACCAGGCCTCACATTTCCACCAGAGATGTGACGTAATGTTTGTAAGTTCCAACCATGTGGAAGACACAGCTGTTTTCTTTGTTCCCTCCTGTATAAAGTATCAGTGGCTCATGTAACAGAAAGAGGAATAAAGAAAGGGGGAGGCAGGGGGGACGATGACAGCATCGGAAGGTATGCACATCAGTCATTTGGTCCTGCCATTAAAAACACAGGCTGGTGCATTTCTCTCTCCCATGTCACTCTCCAGCTTGACAGATTGATGAGTTGGTGCTCAGAAAACATTTTCTATTTGAAAGTGACAAAATAGTTCAGAGAGAGTATGGGGCGGAAAGCAAATTTCCATCAAACATTTAAACGTTTCATTTTTACAACAATTTCATGAATTATCAACAATCCAAATTTCGAAAACAGTATAAAAACACGGTGTAAGCAGGATATTTGTTATAAATGTTTACAATTCAGTGGTTTGAGCTGTCCTTCAGTCTGTGAAAACCAAATATTGTATGAAATAGCTGAGGAATGCAGATATTGAAATGTTATTATAATGAACAACACGGTGATGTACAAATGCACATTACATTTTGTCCACTGACAGGTGAAGTAAATAACAATAATCTTGTCATCATGGCACCTGTCAGTGGGTGGGATGTTTTAGACAACAAGTGAGCATATTGACCTCAAAGTTGTGTTAGAAGCAGGAAAATTTTTGCAACCGCAAGAATCTGGGCGACCTTGTTAAGGACCAACTTGTGATGGTTTGACGACTGGGTCAGAGCATCGCCAAAACTACAGCTCTTGTCGGGCGGGTCGGCCGGGGGAGTCAGATCCTCCTCTGACTCCTCCGGCCGAGCCGCCTCCTCTGACTCCCCCGGCCGAGCCGCCTCCTCTGACTCCCCCGGCCGAGCCGCCGCCCACCCACCCTTCATTGTTCTCTGGGACTTGCGGTCTGGAGCCTGCGCCTTGAGAGGGGGGCTCTGGTACGTCCTGGCTGGGGGCCCCTGGCCATCATTTGTGCCCCGAGCTCACAGCCAGGACATGCCGTGTAGAGGTGCCTCTAGGAACCTCTATGCTACTGTTCAGGGCTCCACAATCGGAGACAGCTGTTGTCAGTTAAGCATAGTTATGTTCCACACCCGGTGTGGTTTATTGTTTGTGCTATGCCTCAGTTTACAGCCGCTATCACGTTTTGTTTGTTTTACAGTTGTTCTGCGGATACGCTACATGTTTTATATGTAAGTTAATTCACAGTTTGTTTTATGTTTCGTTATACGTTTTTCTCTTAATACAGCCCCTTTTATTTCCCGTGTACAGTTCAAATAAATACACAGTTTCACCCACAAAATGTATGCGTTTGGTTCCGACACCCACTACGGCCGTGACAGCTCTGGTAAGGTGTTGCCGGTCGGCAGTGGTCAGTACCTATCAAAGTGGTCCAAGGAAGAGAAAGCAGTGAACCGGTGACAGGGTCATGGGGGGCCAAGGCTCATTGATGCACGTGGGGAGTGAAGGCTGGCCCGCGTGTTCCTATCCGACAGACCAACTACTGTAGCCAAATTGCTGAAAAAGTGAATGCTGCCTCTTTCAGCAGGATAATGTGCTCTGCCACAAAGCAAAATGGTTCAGGAATGGTTTGAGGAACATTGTGTTCAAGGTGTTGACTTGGCTTCCAAATTCCCCAGATCTCAATCCAATCAAGCATCTGAGGGATGTGCTGGACAAACAAGTCTGATATACGGAGACCCCACCTCGCAACTTACTGGACTTAAAGGATCTGCTGCTAACGTCTTGGTGCCAGATACCACAGCACACCTTCAGAGGTCTAGTGGAGTCCATGCCTCAACGGGTCAGGGCTGTTTAGAGACGAAAGAGGGACCTACGCAATATTAAGCAGGTGATCTTAATGTTATGGCTGATCGGTGTATATGTGCGTGGCATTTTAACTGAGAGGCTGCTGTTGAAACAAATTGTAGCAGATTACATGCACTGCATTTATGAACTGTTGCCCATACAGCGTAGGTGCCAAGACCAGAGTTGGCACATCCGAAACCAAATCCTCTTTTATTGCACCTTCACACATACTCAGAGTTATAATTAATAGACAGCAGACAGGCACTGAATGCAAAACACGTGGGCAAAAGAAACATGGAATAATATGCAACTTGTGATGACCACTCAGGGCTATGGGATTCTAGCAGCGTGTATATCATATACATTGGCTCTCCAAAGTGTCTAACAACCTTGGTCTCTAGCACTGACAAATCCAAGATAACTATTAGCAAATCTAACATGGGCTGAAAGGTGATAGCTGGAGAGAATTTACTTTTGTAGATGTCAATGTTAACAATACAATTTCCCCCTAACATAAAACATATCCTTAACATACAATATACCCCTGACCTACAATATACCCCTAACATAAAATGTATCCTTAACATACAATATACCCCTGACCTTCAATATACCCCTAACATAAAATATATCTTTAACCTACAATATAGAGCTGAACATACAATACACCTCAACACACATTATACCCGTAAGTTACAATATTACTCTAAAGTATAACAAAAGAGTGCACACACAAACTCACACAAGTACACACGCAGATGTTACAAATGCTGTAGGGAACCTGAAATAAATACAGCGGTTTTCAGTGCGACACCATTACTGAGATCTTATTGGAAAGTGTCTAAAAGTCAACGATTGCAAAGAGAAAACATGTTCTCCCCGGTTCCTTAAAGGGAACATTCCTCGATTTTCCAAGTGCTCTTTGAAATGTTTTCCTTGTCAACTAGGGACGGGAGAAAGTATAAGGGAGTAAAAGGCGTTGAATAGAAATACACTGGATGATGATAAACATAGGTATTCTGTTCTACTCTGATCTCCAGTAATGCATTATGCTATTTTACTTGATACACAGCAGATTAAAGAGTAACTGAATGGGTAATACAGTGACACACTATGGATAACACAGTAACACACTGGATATTACAGCAACACAGTGAGTAATACAGAAACACAATGCGTATAACACAGTAACAGTAGAAAATACAACAACCCATAGTGGATAATACAATAACACCAAGCTTATAACACAGTAACATATAATCATCATCACAGTGTATATTTATCATCACACCCCGGTACAAGCATTTCTCCTGGCCCAAATCATAGCTCCCCCCGCCCTTCTCTCTCCCTCTCTCTCCTTCTCTCTCTCTCTCTCTCTCTATCTCTCTCTCATCTCTTCCCCCTTTCTCTGCCTCTCTCTCTCTCTTTTTCACTTAGCGTTTGAAGATACATCTGTTTTCAGAAGGCATCCAAGGTTCCAATCAGTCTCTGTCAGGAAGAGGAATGTAGGGCTGGGCTTTCACTTGGCCAGAACAGTAAGATGCTTGTAACTAAAACCTTTCAAAGTGCAGCTGATCAGTAAGAAATAAGGATTTAAAATACACCTATTTCCAATTTTGAGGAGTCCTGAAATTAGGGTTAGACATTTTGCATTTGTTCTCCCACGAAGCCAGTACTATAAAAGTTCACTAATACACTCACATCTGTAAGTCGCTCTGGAGCCAGTACTATAAAAGTTCACTAATACACTCACATCTGTAAGTCGCTCTGGAGCCAGTACTATAAAAGTTCACTAATACACTCACATCTGTAAGTTTCTCTGGAGCCAGTACTATAAAAGTTCACTAATACACTCACATCTGTAAGTCGCTCTGGAAAGGCGTGTCGGCCACATTAATTAAATTCTAAAGCTTGTTTAAATAAATGTGCAAGTTATCATCTGCATTGCCTCTTTTTTTGTGTTTCCTCTCACCCTGTGACACAGTGCCCACTGACAGGCCCATGATGGGTGTGGTGAAATGAGAGCCAATAGACACTTGCCGTTACTGACCCAGTTCCTGGTAGTTTTCCACACAACCCCTCAGTGTATGTGAGTGATGCTTTCACACCAACAAAATGGCTTCTGTTAGAGACAGGCACACCGTGTTCCTTTAAGTGTATGAGAACCATCAGGACGCTGTGTTGTTCTGGGGTGCCCCAAAGCTAGGACTGCGTGATCGGACACGGGACCCTAATCCAGCTGTAGTTTATTAACTTTGTCTGGCGTGTTGGAGATATAATTCACTTTAGCGAACATGCTACACAGTTTGTTGATGCACACCAAGCTTGCCAAGCCCCACAATGTTGCCTGGGTTACCGCGAGGACGAGGAATGTCTTGCTGTCTGTTTCCCATTTAGCGGAATGATACGTCTGGGATGGAATCCCCCCATAGTGGAGAGCGGGGGGGGGGGGGTGGTTGCCGTGTTGCAACAGGCGGTTGCCATGCCGAGTACAGACCGCAGCATCGGCAGTGTGAAACAAACAGCCCGTTCAGCGAGTCCCCGGCGGACCCACACCGTCGGCGGACGGAATCCCCAGCGCCAAATGTGTGACTCGCCGCTAGCCCTGTAATTATGCTAACTCTGGCTTTCTCTCTTTCTCCAAGCTGCCTCTCCCTCTCTCCACCAATTCCTTTTCTCTCTCTCTCCCCCCTCACTAAATCTCTCCCTTTCTCCGTCTCCCCTCCTCTGGCTCTCTCCCCCTCTCACTGGATCTCTCTGTATTGCTCTACACCATTATTTCTCTGTATCTCTTCTCCCCCTCAATCTTACCAGCCACACTATCTTCCTAAACACAGTCCACTCTGTTATTCTCTCACACCCCCCCCCTATTTTTAGATATTTTTAGGGTAACCCCTTCCCCCTCGTTTCATCCCACCTTGCTCCACAAACACACACTCCGCCTGGATACTTATTACTCTCTCATCTTGCATGCATAGCTGACTTTTCTGGCCAGATCCTAGTGTTCGCTTTTTTTTTCTCCTGATGGAGGTTGAAACCCTTTTCAAGCCCAGAGGATTGGACATTTCAAAAGATCTGATGGGGTTGTAAATGTATTGCATATAGACCAGAACAAACAAACCGTTTCAAAGGCATTGTTGGGTTTTCTGAAACGTGGCAAAATGCATTCTGATTCCTTTTACACAAGTACATTTTTGAACAACTTTTAACTATCTGACCACAACACTGGAGAATATTTTCGCCCTTAACAAAACGTTTATGGGTTTCAAGGTAGAACATTTCTCACAGAGGGATTTCTAATGGGAAACCAAAAGAATTCTGTCCAAATTCATAAAGCTTTTGTTCATGAAACGACAATGGTCTCTCCTAAGGGTACAACTAAACAACCCTTTTTAAATGTTATTGTAACTATGAACACTTTCTATTATGAAAACTCCACTGAGAGAAAGTGATCTGCTTTCACTCCTAAAAAGGAATAGCATAATGATTTGGTTCCTGGATCAGCAAGCTAAAGCCTCAAGGCCTTATTTTAGGTCGCAGCTAAAACAAATCTTAAGGTTCCAGTCAAGGATGATGAAAAGGAAAACACTGCAGACTGCTGTTAAATGGGGAGACTCATTTAAAAAAAAAATGTGGTTCTTCAGGCTCCATGTCTTCAGGCAACATTACCCAATACCAATCCACTGCCATTAAACTAAACTGGTTATGAGGAAAAGTGATGTTAGGTACTTCATGCTAGCTGTCCGGATCTCAGTATATAATGCACTGTGAGGTCAAAGGTTAGGCTATTGGTAACATCTCTCACTGGGGGGTCAGGTCCTCTGAAGGTCACTGAAGGCCAATGCAGACATCCAGGCTTTTGTCTGAGGTACGGGCGTTGGCCTGGCCACTGAGGTCTTATTGTTTCATTAAAAAAGTCAGGAACATGGTACATTCCCGGAAAAAGGGTGTGTTCAGCTGACAGCTACAACATTTGGATAGTAGACCACACACTTCCTCTGTTTATGAATGTAACCTGCCGTTCCGAGTGGGCGGATAAAGGATCGACTGACATATCAAAGGGAACCACTCACAGGCCCTGAAGGGAGGAAAATAAGATGTGGATAGATGTTGCTAAAGTAGTGCTGCGATCGGGTGGTTTGTCAATATGAATCTGGGGACAGATGTGCAATGCATGAGGGAGTTGGGGTGTGTCTGTGTTATTATGTGTGTGTGTGTGCATTTCAAAGAGAGAGACGATTGTGTTTAAAACAGCGCCTCGTGTGGACAGACGAGGATGTGAGTATGGGCATTTGGGTGTACAAAATGGGAATTTAAGGTGATCAGTATGTGATCAGTATGTGATCAGTATGTGATCAGTATGTCATCAGTATGTCATCAGTATGTCATCAGTATTACTCCAGGAGACAACGAGACAAAAGTTCATTATTTGTCTTCTGGCTGGTCATTTGGTGTAACAAAGCCCTGATGTTCTCAACATCAGTCTGTGGAAACCTTTAGAAAATCACGAAAAATGTTGTATGCATGTGCAAGAATGTGTCAGACCACATTCCTATAGCAGCTGAAAAACAATGAAAAAGTAACATTTGGTGATACAGACTGGTAGATGTACATTTAGAAATTGCAAGTCAACGAGCAGGTCAATCAATCGCCTTTCAATATTTTAAATCAAAATGTTTCGCAGATTTTGTCTAAAGCATCTTGCTTAGTAGATAAGGAGAGGTTGACTGGACAACTAATAAAACATTAAGCTATTTTCCCAAATTGCTCACTAATTGCTAATCATTTTGACAGGAATCCGTATGTCGCTGATCAAAATGAGTAGTGAATAAAGAGCAATTTGTGCCTTGGAGGATGGGGGGTTATTTGGTCCCCATTTCTTCAGGGACATTCTTCCAGGCCCTCACCATACATTTGTCAGATTCACCAGATACACTGAACATACAGCCCCTTTGAGTTTGTGAGAAAGTTTATTTTCAGCTCAGGACTATTTCTAGTCAAACATCTTTTTGTGGTCGCTTGCGTTACATTTATTTCTGATCTTGAATGACAAAACTAAAGACTCTCTTGGGATCGTAGAAGATTGGAGAATGGAAAACACAGACCATTATTTTCAGGGTTTTCCGGGGAGTTTGTGTACCAAGTCAGATCCAATCAAAGAGGTTGACATTTAATTGAAATGCTCTGTCCTCTGAAACCCTCATATGTTTCCATTAAATCCATAAGAGGAGGACAGAGGTTCTTTACTAAAGAGTTGAAGCCTCGGGGCATAATCTGTGTGCATCATAGTGTTGTCCATGAGTTAAACTAGAAATCACTTCTACTCCCCCTTCTACTTAGTGAAACCAGGCATCTGAAATCCAAACAAGGACAAACCTTGCCTGTTACAAGGAAGCCATAAAACCAAATCAAAAACCTTCACTGCTGCAGCACCAGTTATAAAGTATTTTGGATTTGAGGTGTGTATTTTATATGTACTGCTGCAATACCAGTTATAAAGTACTTTGGATTTGAGGTGTGTATCTCATCTATATTACTGCAATACCAATTATAAAGTACTTTGGATTTGAGGTGTGTATCTCATCTATACTGCTGCAATACCAATTATAAAGTACTTTGGATTTTTAGGTGTTTATCTCATCTCTACTGTTGCAATACCATTTATATAGTGCTTTGGATTTGAGGTGTGTATCTCATCTATACTGCTGCAATACCAATTATATAGTACTTTCGATTTGAGGTGTGTATCTTATCTATACTGCTGCAATACCAATTATATAGTACTTTCGATTTGAGGTGTCTATCCTTTCTATATAGAACCAGTTCTAAAGCACTTTAGTTAGGTTGTGGATATCACAACAACAGTATATAGCTATAGTTCCAGTTATAAAGTACTTTGATCGAAATAATGAGGATATGAATCCGTTGAGAAGCAGCTCCATAGCAACGCCCACCAACTAGCTAAAAAAATGAGTTTAGAGAATTTAAATGAACCACTATGAGCATAGTGTGAGTCACTCTTCTGGAATCCCCTCGCTCTCTATCTCTCTCAGTCTCTCTGCCGGTCTCTCTCTCTCTCTCTATTGTTTTCTCTCTTTCTCTCTCTCTCACTTTCTCTCTCTCTGTGCACTGTTCTCTCTGTGCACTCTTCCAAAGTAAGATGAGCATTCCACTCAGGAAACAGTGACAACGAAGAGGGAGGTGAGGTGGAGGGGAGGAACCGTAGAGGAGGCCGTGCAGGAGGACACACGTTAGACTATATGTCAGTTGGCGGAGACCCCAGACAAGGACACGGAAGGCTAATTATTAATGCCCAGGAAACAGGGTTTGTTTTTGTCGTGCAACTCAAACATGTAATTAGGGCCTTATCTCAGACTGTCAGGCTCCGTCATGTCCATGGGGTCGAAGACGTGGAACTGGACGTAGAACTAGTCCACCACGGAAGACAACCAAAGACCACCGCAAACAGGGAGGGAGAGAGGGGGGGGGTGAAGAAGGCGGGAGAAGGGAAGGGAGATGGAGGGAATCAGACTGAGGTAGACAAACAGGAGATTAAGGAAGTCAGAGAGGGGTAGAGGGAACCAGGTCCATGAGGAGTGGGAACCAGGTCCACAAGGAGAGGGGGAGAGGGAACCAGGTCCATGAGGAGAGGGGGAGAGGGAACCAGGTCCATGAGGAGTGGGAACCAGGTCCATGAGGAGAGGGGGAGAGGGAACCAGGTCCATGAGGAGAGGGGGAGAGGGAACCAGGTCCATGAGGAGAGGGGGAGAGGGAACCATGTCCATGAGGAGAGGGGGAGAGGGAACCAGGTCCATGAGGAGAGGGAACCAGGTCCATGAGGAGAGAGAATCAGGTCCACGAGGAGAGGGGAGAGGGAGGGCTAATGATCTCTCAATCCACTTGAGGCACTGAGTCACACCGATGGCCAGAGAACACCAGGAGAACAGTCCCCTCTTTGACTATGTCTCTCTGTCTCCCTCCTCTCAGGCATTTTCTTTCTTCTCGCTCAACGCTATCATCGCCTTCCCCCTGAGCATGCTCAGTCAGCCATGAGTTATCCATTAGTGCAGAAGAGGGGCCGAGGTGTCTCAGGCCTGGAGGTGGAGAGGGCGTGAAACAGCTTGGCTATATAAAGCCTCAGAGCTCAACCCTCCTTGACTTGCCCGTAGCCTTCCCACAGTCCTCTCTGCCAAACCAACACACAGTTTCCTGGCTTGGTTTCAGGAAAGTGCTGCTCTGAGCCTGAGGATGGAAACTTAGAGCGTTGCTTTGCCTGGATACAATAAAACACACACAAACACAGGGTCTGGTGATTCAGGGAACAGGGGCTGGACACTGCCTCCATTATCATCAGGCATACCCTCAGGAAACATCTCTTATCAGACCCCATACGCCCAATACTGTACCGCCAGTCACACTTATGAACCCACCGATGAAACAATTGTGCCATGAATGGGTGAATGTTCTCTCTCACTCTTATGCTTTCCTTTCCACCATCTCACTCTCAATTTCCCTTTTCTCCAAGTCTGTTTGTTCAGAAAAGTAAAACAATTTACCGTGTTCGTTTCTCTCTCTCTCTAGCTCTCTTTATGCCAGTGAGTCACCGTTGCCATGAAAAACAGAGTTCCCTTTTCCCCCTCCACTCCCTCCCTCCCTCATGTTGTGGGGAAGGCCTCCATCCCCTCACAGTGGTCTGTGTAAGCCCTAGCATGTGCAGTCTTTTGGCCCAATCGCGTTTCGAAAGTGTGTGTGTGCGTGCGTGCATGCCCAAACACTGAGACAGCACAGAGGGAGCGGCCCACTCCTTCAATGGCCACATCCTCAGAGGGAGAAAGACAGAGAGACAAGCGAGAGAGGGAGAGAGAGAGAGGGAGAGCAGTTACAAGGATGAATGGCGCTTCAAATTGACCGCTCAGCACAGCTGTTTAATAACATCGCCCCCAGTAGCTCATTCAGTAGCTTTGTACAGTCGGCTGCATTGAAAGGCTTGACCTGGTCATCCGGAGATACTGTGATGTACCCAAGCTCACAACGTAGAGCAGGCAGTCTGACTGGCAGACAGGATGCAGTCATATGGAACACCCACGTGAGCTCTCTCTGACGTTCACAGCGCTGCTCTGTATAGTGATGGGTCTCTGGACATCCAGCATGTCCAGTGGAGGACATTTTGGTTCCATGTCACAGGTCTACTTTACTGTTTTCTTAACCTTTTGATGGCGACTATGTTTCCAACCCCCCTGTCAGGAAAGACCAAGGCTGTGCTGGTCCATGTTTGACACAGACAGTATATAAACCGGGCCCTGTTCTCGATCCACACACTCCGCAGAAGGCCGTCTAATCTGTGTCTTACATGTTCCTCTGGCCGTCATGAACACCTGCCCACTGGTGTAACCTCTACGTCTCTAATACAAAACATTGATGTTTGGTATTAGAGGGTGGGGTTAGAGAGGTGGGGTTAGAGAGGTGGGGTTAGAAGGGTGGGGTTAGAGAGGTGGGGTTAGAGAGGTGGGGTTAGAGGGGTGGGGTTAGAGAGGTGGGGTTAGAGAGGTGGGGTTAGAGAGGTGGGGTTAGAGGGGTGGGGTTAGAGAGGTGGGGTTAGAGAGGTGTGGTTAGAGGGGTGGGGTTAGAGGGGTGTTCGTTAACAGGACAAAAGAATAGGCACTGGGATAGAATTATGAGAAAAGAAAAGGCCACTACGAGAAACACATTGGAGTGAGGAGAAGAGACTTTGTTTGGAAGCCAGAAGCTTTATGGAGGGGAAACCCTATCACTTCCCCAACGTCACTCTTGAGGCCACACACAAATATACACAGTCAAACCCATCTGTCTGTCCTAGGATTGTCCCACAGTAACACGTGGCAGATGTTTGATCTCCTAATCAAAAGAAGGCCGAGAGGGATGTCAGCAGCCTAAACCACCAGAGAAAGCCCTTGTTTCACAGAGGGGCCAGTCCAGGAGGGCTACTGAGACCCTGGCTGTTGTCCAGGAGCTGGGATTTCCTCTGCTCAGTTAGTGTAAGATGTTCCAGCTGATAAGTTTTGGAGTATGTAAATTCTTTCCATTGCACATACCCAAACCCTGTGTATGTGGGTGTGTGTGTGTGTGTGTGTGAGGCACACACCCTCATCCTGGATCATATTGTCTTTCTCCTGTGGCAGCCATTGTGTGTTCTCGTCGGTAGCGGCAGGATATGACATAGTGTTTGGAGTTCGGCTCGCGAAAACAACAACCCAGAGGGTCTTCTCCCATTACCCAAAATCCCTCGGCTCACGGCTTCCAGCCATTGTAACAGCAGGGTGTAAAGGGAAGGCTAATGGTCGGGTCCTAAACGGCACCCTATCCCTGATATAGTGCGCTGCCCCTGACCAGAGCCCTCCTCCACGAGGATACTGTCAGTGACTTCAACAGGAGCCAGGAGTGAGGCGGTTTTACAACACGAGGCAGCAGGGAAAGGGCCACCCTGGGGGCGGAAGGTTTGGTGTTTACGTCTTCCACAGAGTGGGAGGAGGAGTGTGCATACAGTAGCGTGCCCTGACGGAAGGTTGTCATGACGGAAGGTTGTCATGACGGAAGGTTGTCATGACGGAAGGTTGTTAGGGTAGCTTTAAGGGACATACCTGAAACCAGATTCAAATATTATTCTGTCTCGTGCTGCCCCCTTGGCTTGCTTTTCTCCGTGCCACATAAACAGGAAATGCAAAACACCAAACCCTATTCAAATGGCCCATTGTCCCATTCAAATCACAGCTAAGCATTTCATTAAAATATTAACTACAGGGTGACATTTTGAGTTGTATATAGTGTCATCCTGGATACAGTCTGGAAGTTGATTTTGGTAAGGGCTAACCTGGACCACCATTTTGCTTGTCTGGGGCACCACTTTCAGACCAGATATAAAAGTTTTTCAGACCTAAACTCTCTCGACAGGCGCACAGAAATATCGGTCCACGGGGGGTCCTTGGCATCTCCAAACTAACCACCACAGTTACGGTTCAAACCTCAGCAGCGCTGCTGGCCGATGGGACGTCAGCATGTCTACAGGTGAATGTGCCAGCTTTACCTGGGGATCAGGGAAAAATGTCAGCAGTGTTTTTCCCCGGTCTTACTTGCTCGGGCGAATCTCTCAGCTGCCTCGGCTCAACTCTCTATAATCCACTGTGAGTTGTTGGCTGGGACTCGATGTAGGTACTGTAGGATATGGGAAGTGTGTGTGTGTGTGTGTGTGGGGGGGGTAAAGAAGTAAATGGTTCTGTGTTGATTGTATTCCTCATGAAGAACTTTGGCACAGTATACCTGTTATGAGGCCACAAAGTCTTCTAAATAGCGGTGTTAATACGTATGGCTGCGTTGAGTGCTAGCTTGCAGACAAACTAATCAAGGGTTGGCCGGATTAGCCTGTTAAAAAATAGCAACCGCGTGACGTGACCAAGCACAGCCAATGGTTCAGCAGGAAAATAAACGCATTCAGCCACTACCACAGGACATGCCGTTTCGGTGAGTCTTTATGTTGAGCGTGGCACGCGTTCATTTGCAAATGCTTTAACAAAAACGACAAAATAATTTTAAATGTAACTAAATAAATACATAGTATATGTATTTAGCATACCTACAAAAGTCCTAAATCTCCCAGTGACATTGCTGAGGATTCATCGCATACGATCATCTTAAAACAATTCCATATGTTCGCAGAAATCCCAAATGACGGGCTTCGACTTTGGATATTACAGGGTTGCCATGTAGAAGAGGGGGCGTGGCCAGCAGGCCACACGGGTT